>JACJUY010000923.1:0-74751 GCA_014220935.1 Platorchestia sp. MABIK
TGCGTTCAAGAACCTTCGATCGATGATTGGGGTTGTTATTGTATTGACCGTTACACTCTGGTTAAAATGATAAAGAATTTTTGTGATATTAAAATTGCGGAATTATTATGAATTTAAAAAAATGAAATTTAGATGTGAAATTAAAATTTCGTCAGGCATGGCTACGTGTGCTGATGGTACACTACACTTTAACCGGGCAATTATGCGATCTGGATTGCACAATTCTTTTACACTAGTAAAAAGATCTGAAAGTAGGATTATTTTATTTTGATTGCCTACTGTTGTAACGATGTTAAAAACGAGAACACTTTATCAGCAAAAAAAAATATGTCGCGAAAGATGAGCATCACATTTTGAACGACAAAGATCTTAGCTCAAGCTCAGTTCCACAACACCAGTCATTTTACCAAAATAAAGCGACGTTTCTGTTCTACTGATACTCAGAAGATGGATGATAAAATTTGAGTAGGAAGTCATTCAATTGATTAAGCACGCACATCCATCCCTTCCCTTCCGTTATTCACCTCAAAAACCAAAGCACAATGTGACTGTACTTTTTTTCGTCGACTTCATGACACCAGAGCCAGAGCGTTACACTTTGGAAGAGATGTCACCAGTTTTGAAACCCTTGAATTGGGTGAAATATAGCATGAACTTATGAATAAACATTTTATGGAGACTCACCATTCAAATGTACTCGGAAATCATTATACATGGAACGAGTTCGTGATTGAAAATGAGCACTTGAAAAAAAAAACAGTTTATTTCCAATAGAGATGGTACAAAAGTACCATCATTGGTTTTTAAATATCTTAAAGTTAATACACTTAGATGATACACACACGAGTATTGTAATACCCTTGTCACTAGTCGAAAAATGATTGAGGGCAATGTTCTCCCAATCTTACTTAAACTACATATGATGATACATGTAATGATAATTATAAGAGATAACACAACTTCATGACTTTTGACAGTTTACACATACATGAAATGAAACTTCGCTTTTCTTGACGCCATGAAATACTTTATGAATCGTTTGTTTCGGCCGATGTTCCAAAATGTTATTTCAACGAAAGCGTGAAAGAAAGAAATATATATACGAGTATAAGCAGGAGGAACCCTCGAAAACTGATGATACTCTATATGGGAGCATATTTAAGCAAATATGACTGCAAAAGCTAGAATATTCAAATGTTCAAACTAAAATATTTGTTGTAAATTTACGTGAAGTCAAGATTTTGCTTGTGAATCTTTTGTTTAAATTTCCGCAAGCATGGAAAATCACGCTCAAATTTTAGCCGCGAACTTTGGAGTCTCCGAGACTGAGTCTGAGGCAATTTGAGTTTGATTCAGATGCAAAAAATTTGGGGTTATCATCTTGTTATGTGTGTGGGTGTATTGATGGAAACTGAAGTCCTTAATAAAGGCTTCAACTGTCATTGGCCCTTACTTACTCATCCAAGAAAATTTTCCCGTCTTTATGAGAGATTGTTTAGCATGACATCGAATAAGAAATGACCATCGAAAAAGTAAACTGAAATCTGTTCCCTTCAAGTAAAGTTAAGCTTATTATTAGATATGTATTAAGGCTCTCTGTGATATTTTAATAATTTTTAGGGTAAACAACTTAGAGATTGAAAAGCATTATAGAATATATTTGGATGTGATACGTGTGAAGAAAAAAATATAACCTCGGCTTATTATGACCCTGTGTCATTTGAACAATATACGAAGAACAATTTAGTTTATTTCAAATGTATTTATCATAAGCATTAGATAATACATGTAATAAGAACAGTATTAGAGGATTAAGTTCAACTAAACTGGACTCAAATTTGGTAGTATAGATTGTTTTCTAATTATTGTGAATAATGCTAGCTAAGTTGCTGCTAGGTGTTGAAGAGTATTTAAACTGAGTGTTTGTAAATTGTATTCACTCTTGCCAATTGCTCACTTCATGGTGCACTACAAAGACAGAGCATTAAACTCTGTTTTGAAGAGTAAGATTCCTGCACCTATGCAGCCCATTTGCTAGAGCAAGCAGTTTTTCAATGATATAAAGCATAGACGGTAGGAAAGTGAGTATAAGGATCTTTTGCTACACTGAGCTTGTGCTTTACTTGCCTTGTCCTTCAGTTGAGAGCTAAATAAAAAAATCATAGTGAAAGCAAAAAACTGCAATTATATTAATTATTTATGTTTATCAGGTGAGAAATTTGCTGAAGTTAAAAGCCTTACTTGTAAGAGTAATAATAGTACTAAGTTATCAGGTACTTTGGCTTATAGTTTACCACCTCTTTGAATCATTTTTAGATGTGATGGTGAATTTTCATAATTTTTGTTTATTCAAGTACTGCAGTTGTGCAAAAATGTTAATTTTTAAATAGTAATTGGCATCAGATAGTCAAATGGTATAAAATAAATCAGTTAAGCCAAGTTGAAACTGAAGGTTTTAAAGTTAATAACTTTTAAAAAGATTGTAAAAGAAATCTATGAAAAAAATTGAATTTTAGCTTTTAATGAGTTTGAAGGAAAAAATATTTTACTTTTCTTTTTTCTCTACTTTGAGTTCATTCTTGCTTATCTTTGATAATGAGATGTGAACTTGAAAGGTTTTAATATGGTTTGACTCTCATTTTAATTCAATAAAAAATTTGATATAAATAAATATTAAGTTGCTAGCTGATGTATATGATTTGCTTTGTATGTATGTGATATTTTTAGTTGCTGTTGTTGAAGCTCAGAAATTACTCTCAAGTTTCCATGTATATGATTTGCTTTGTATGTATGTGATATTTTTAGTTGCTGTTGTTGAAGCTCAGAAATTACTCTCAAGTTTCCATGTGTGATGACATTGTTAAATCATTTGATTGCATTTGCTTAGATTTTTTTGTTCTAAGGATAAACTTCTACCTACTAATATTGTAATATGTTAGCTGCACTAAATATAAAGGATCAATCATTTACTTAACAGTTGCAAGGAAATTCAATGTCCCACATTGTAAATAATAATTGTCTATGCTTATTACAGACATAAAGTGAGCAACAATCCTGCAGTATGGAGTTTGGTTCTGGGCTGAGCAGGGTTCGCAACAAGACAGGCCGCTCTGTAGCTCATAAGTTATACTCATCAAGCCTGCAGATGTATCCTCAACCTCCTTTTGGCAATATTTCTCTGGCAGAATTTGATTCTATGGCTATTGAAAGGCTGAAGAGTAAGTACTTCTTGTTTGGTGTTGGTAATTTTGTTACTTAGAATGCTTTTAACCTTGATGATTATCTGTTTTTGCATTCTGTATTTTATGGATTTTTAGAAACTTAGCAGGAAAAAATTAATTATATTTATACCTTGAAAGTTAAAAATAATCAACTTATAGTGTTTCAAAAACAACATCTAATGTTGTTTTTTAACAACATTAATGTTCAATTTATCCCAACAGTCCTACGTGCTATTGAACGTCACAATCTGAATGGGCCCATCAAGGGCTCTGATGAATGGGTTGCCAAAATCTATGAAGAATTTCACAAAAACAAAAATTTTGTTGTGTCTTCAGTAAGTATCTAGTAATAATAAAATATCTATTTCATTTCATAACTACTGTGTGCTCACCATTGCTTTTATTATCATAACTTGCAAGAAAAAAATGTTTCACCTCCATATGTCCATTTGAAATGAAGAATGTTCATTTTAGTTATATTCTTTATCATATGGTAATCCTATACAGCAATGAAAAAAATACCTATGTATAAGCCAAAGTATCTATACTAGTGATGATGTTACAATTTTGATCTTCTAAAGTAAGGGAAATCAAAACCTCTCATGTACAAACCAATATCTGAACAGGAGCGCATATCAGAAGCAAAAGCTGCTGAGGTAGAAGAAGCAAGAAGACGAGATCATGTGTCACACTTTGTGCTGCGTCTTGCCTACTGCAGAACAGAGGACCTGAGGCGCTGGTTTGTGGCTCAAGAAGTTGATCTCTTCAGAGCTCGCTTCCTACACACTGCTAACTCTAAGCAAGAAATGATGGCTTTCATCAAAGACAATAATTTATACTTCTCTCCAGTAAGTGTCTTCAAATTTTTTATAAGTTTAGTGAAATTTCTTCTAGTGTACCTGAGTAAATTATTCTTTAAGTAACAGAAATTTGCTGTGAAATAGACTAGACAGCATTGATGTACTTGTATTGTCTGCAAGCTCAAAATGATTGCTGTAGTGGCATCAGTCCTGATCATTCTTTGAGTAATAGGATTCCTCCCTTAATACTGCTAATATAGAGTAAGCAATTCAGATATTGTGAACAAGAATTGCATTGGATTTATGGGTGTGTCCCTGTTATTTTTTATTTGTAAATGTTCCTTTCTTTCTTCCTTCTACACACAATATGCTTTTGACTGTTACAAAAAGCAATTATACGTTAATTTCATCTTTGTTGTTTGATAAGTGGTGGAATTCTTAACCAAGTTTGTATATTTTTCATGAGTGGATATTGGTAGAAGTCGCACCTAGAAATTTGCATTAAACCACCAATTTAAATTTAATGTAAGAAACTAACTGCTTCCATGCTTGTCAACCTATATTTAGCCTGAATAACTCAATCTTAGTCTTGTCTAACTGTAGTACAGCATCCTCAAAGCTTACAGGCTTCTTTAAATCTTTCTTAGTCAGTAATACAGCAAGATAATGACAGTTGAGTGACCACATAATGCTCTACAGGCTAAAATAGTATTGTCTGTTGTGCAGAAATAGATGCCACAATTCTCCTCAACGCCTTATTGTTAAGCCCTTGAGTGTGTCTATTTTACCATGTGTTATTTTTTATCGTCAAAAATTGTGGTGTAGTAGTGCAGATTTTGTTAGCTAGTGTAAATGCATGCAATAGTGCATTATACTACGCATAAACCTTATATTTTGTACTTCTTAAAGTCGCCAAAAAAAAGTAGTAAATTACGAGCAAATGAAACTACCATATATGTGAGTTTTTTTTGTCAGAAATTTATCAGTTAGATCTGAAAGTAAAACACATAACTTTGTAAAAGATTTATTAAAAAACAAATCACATCTAACAACCGTCGTTTATTGTACTGCATTTGTGCTGTATGAAAATCAACTCTCCTCTATATATTAGATTAGGGATATGCTTAAAAAGTTATGGTTCTTTTTATTTTCAGCATGAAGTTAGGAAAATAAAATGAACAAGACCAAGCATAGGGTGGCAGAGACCAAATGACCTTATTCGAAATGGACGCCATATAATGAATTTTAGAGAAGTTGAAATAAAATAAACAATTGTAGCCAACAAGGGGAAGTTTTATTATATAGACTATAACTAATTATGAAAAATAATTCCTCATAAATGGTGTCCTTCTACACCGATGCATTCCTGCAGACGATCGTTAAAATTTCTCATCACATTTTCTAACATTGTAATCGGAATTGCTGCAATTTTAAGTCGTATGGATTCTTTTAATTCTGGAATAGTGCATGGTTTGCCAAGGGACACTTTGAACTTCAAGTACCCCCATAAGAAGAAGTCGCCGGGACTGAGATCGGTCGATCGGGGTGGCCACGAAATGTCACCATTTCTGGATATCAGGCATCCCGAAAATGTTCCACGGACGACATTCATTGAAATTCTCGCGGTATGAGCAGTGGCTCCATCCTGTTGGAACCCACACATCGCTCTGAAGTCACTATCACCGCCTGTCCACGCTCATCTTCAAAAAAATATGGCCCGATTATCCCAACCTTTGACAAAGCACACCACACTGTAACCTTTTCACCATGCAGAGGTTGTTGGTGCAATTCTCTTAGGTTTTCCGTTGACCAATATTGGCAATTTTGCTTCTTTACATTGCCATCCAGATGGGAATGTGCTTCGTCTGATGTGATGATCGTTGCAGAGTCGTCCTAAAAAACATTCAACATGTGTTCACTAAATTTAGACGTTGAACGTTGTCAGTCGGAAGAAGCTTTTGGACGAGTATAATCTTATGGGGATGAAACTTAAAATGTTTTTCATGATGCTTTGAAGGCTCCACCACGAAATTCCAAGTGCTTGGGCGCGATGTCTAGTTAAACGTCGTGGACTTCGACGGACACGATTCACATTCTCGGGTGTCACAACAGTTGGAACACGTGTGGAGGGTTTTTTTAACAACATTATCATGTGGACAAAAATGTTCAATTTACGTGGAAATCGAGCGGTTGTTTGGGAGATTTGCACGAGGGGCAAGGTTGAAATGTGTCCTGACAGCGCATGGCCGCAAAACACTCCTTATTGCGGAAAAAAGTCTCCACAGCAAACAAACGATGCTGAACATTCTTAACATGCCGTGGTAATTAAACTTCCCACCTTACACTACAGAATCAGAGGTGAAACAACCCTCCGCCACAAGCCACACCCATTACAAAGGTGGTCGTTTGGTCTCCGCCACCCTGTAGAAGTTCATTTACGCCTAACATGAGCTCTCACTGGCTTACTTTTATTCTTGTACGATCTCGATATTATCGTGTTCTTAAAGTTAAAAGTAGGTACGATATGATGCAAAAGATGAGTGTAAATACAACAGACTAACTATGTTACTTTTGCGCAGATAACAAATGAAGAATTTCTGGAGGAGCGAGAAAATCTGATAGCAGGCACGCACAGGATCGCCAGTGGCGATCAGATGGAGGGCCGCACATTCTACAAAGTGAGTGCATGTGTTCAGAAGCCTCAAGTTATAAAATAGGTGCAATAATTATCGAATAAATGATCAAAAGTGTTCTGTAGTTTTGCAACAACAAAGTAATAAAAAAATTAGAGATGTATTTTTGTGCTCCAAATTCAAATACGGCATGAGAGTACACAAATAGTAAAACATTACCACGACTTGAGCGAGCAGAAATATCAAAATGAACGTTCCTTACAGTATCCAATAAATTTTTTAAAGGCTTTCAGGGTTTGGTGATGTGATCTTTCATTGCTTGTAAAGCTTCCAACTATTTGGGTGTTTAATTTTTAGTTTTTGCAAGTATTTGTAGGTATCTTGGCCCATTCTACTTGTGATATTTGTTTTAAATCCGTCACATTTCTTGGTAGGTCCCGTGTGCGAATAGTTAAAATTCTTGCCACAGTTTTTCGGTAGGACTTAGATCTGCATCTAGTAATTTAGAATCAGTCTTTAATTTTAGGCCTTAACATTTTCTGTGTACACATATATGTCTCATATTTCTAAACTATTGTACCTATAAACTTTGAATTGGTCTCAATGGGAGCTCAAAACATTTTCTGTGTACACATATAACTCCAATTTTGTTATCAATAAAAATAGGGAGCAAAGCTCTCTTTCTCCTTATTGCATTTCGTCAATTTCCTTGAGAGCGCACATTTTCTAACCAGGCTCTTATTTTCAAACTATGGCGCCTAGTAACTTAGAATTCGTCAAACTTAAAGCTCAACAAATTGGACCTACTCTGCACCTGCCAGGTTCCCTTTACTGACGCCCTAGAGTTGGTGCGGAGCAGACGCGTGTTTCTGAAGCGCGGCTACGCCTACGTGCCGGACACGGAGCTGGTCACGCTCATTGCTGCAGTCTACAGGACCAGTCTCTCCAAAGCCCTAGCTGTCAGTTTGCGATTTTTTGTGCTCTCTGCTTCTCTTATCCAGAAATCAAATCTTAAGTTCTGTATTTATTCAGTTGTGATGAAAATAAATTATTGGTGCTTGTTTGAATTAACTACTTGGGTAAGTTTTTGTTTTTGTGCCTTCTTTTAGATTTATCTGAAAAAGTGGAATGATTTTGATGATCTCTTATCTGTTGCTCTAAGTAAAAATGCTGTAATGATTTTGGATTAATTTTTTTTAATGCTCTGCGTTGTACCGAGGTATATTTGTACTTCTGTGTCGAGTTGAAGGCTATGTAGTGCTGCTGCGTAACTATGAACATATCACAACCCTGTACATTCCAGCCATGAAGATGACGATAACAACTGTGTTAACATTCTCATGACGTTTGTCTGTTCTGAGGCTAGTGCTACAGGTAGACTAAACCATAAATATTTAGTGTGAAATTTATCAAGCATAAAGAATTAATGCTGCAAATTGAAGCGTAACAATTCTGTTTAAATTCTAATGTGAAATAACATTGAGACTTATTTAAAGCGCTTCTGTATTGAACAAAAGCTACAGATATACTTGCTGAAGAATTTAAGACAGATACAAAATTGAAGGATAGAAAGCTTCATTAGTTTATTTAGGTGATATTTCTCGAAATTCATTTTTAGCCATTCAAATAATCCGAAAACAAATTTTTTGTTAACAAAATCTCCCACTGGCATAAGCAAAAAAATTCTTATGCTAGCAAGATTAAATTGGTGACTTGAACTCTAATTGAATTCTAATTAAAACGTTGCTAATCGTCATATTTCCCTGCTATTTCGTTATGATATGATGGCGCTTCCAGTTACGAGACTGTTGCCGTTTGTTGTGCTGTGTTATTTAGGTGTGTGGAGCTCTTCATCTATGTTTTCTCTCAATAAGCTATCTTAAATAACAGCAAAGTGAGAGGAAAAAGGAATTTTGGTTCAGAATGCAGGGGACTAGTTGAATGTAACTTATGTGAACTGTTTCTTCTGGAAACAGAACTCTCAGTTTGGCATTGCATGTGGGCTTCGTTGGGGTTATTGATGTAGAATCTCTATTTATTTGATATTAAAGTAGCCAGTTTAGAATATACATGAAATTTTTAGTTTCCTCATTTTCGGAAAAATTTATTGCTTCAATTAATATGAGTGAGGAAGCACTGTTATAGTGGGTGCCAATGATTCTCAATTTGAATTTAAAATTAAAAATGAAGTTCTCGTGTTACTTTCGTGGAATTATCAATTAAATATACTGGATAGTGTAACTTGACAAGAAACTACCCATCATCACGAGAGAATTATTGTATCTATAGGAATTAACGCTTTCAGAAGTAAGATGTGATTTCCCTAGCTAGAGGTTAGGTGATCATTCCTTTTTTCAAAGTGAAATAGCTTTTTTTGAAACAGACCTTCATTTTCGGTTCATAGCTGTCCATTTTTCAGGACATACTACTTTTTTCTTAATCTTTGATCTTGTTTCATGAACTAGTTTAAATCTTGCTGTTTGTGTACACAAGGAATCCGATGCGGGAACACACTTGTACACACATTTCTCTTAATTCCATACCAAATGTGGCTTTTCTTTTTACTCTCTGGCGGGACATCTTTTTGTGATTAGAACGGCTTAACTAACTAATAATTATAATCAGACTAACTTACGTAATTAATCTAATGTGTGGGCAGTAAGTGTGAGTGTGTTCTGGAAATTGAGTAGAAAGTGAGAGCATGGTTTTGAAGTGGCGGCGTGTGTTGTGTGCAGCAAACGTGCCGGGCGCTGCCGCAGCTGGAGGACGACGAGCGCCTCATGAAGCTGCTGCAGGACTTCGACCGCCGCTACACCGGCTCTGACTACTCCTCCAAGCACGCCACTGCCGCCGCCATCACGCCCGCCATGCTAGACACCCTCGCTGCCAAGTCTGGTCTTCTTTGGAATTTCTTTCTCTCATTTCGTCGCTACAGTCTCACTCCATTTGGCTATTTTGAACATTGTTGACGTTAAAAAAACACGCAAAAAATGAAGCCCTCCTAAAAGAACTCTTTGCTGAAAATGAAATCTAAAAAGCCAGGAAAAGTATATTTGAATATATAAGTATATTTGTATATTTTTAATGCAACCTTGATTTAAGTCTCCTTTTATAAATGATAAATATTTCGAGTGTGAACAGATAGTTGCATTCATGCTACTGAGTGTTAGTGTGAGTTCATTTTCCTAGAGTTGAATGTTTTTTTTTTTTCAATCTTAGTTGATTTGCGCATTTTGCTCTCCTTTTGGTAACTATTTCAATCAGCATTTCAGATAGGTTTGCAATTACACACGATGAACTATCTTGAACCAGATTTTGCTCATTAATATCAGCTACACTCTGATACAAGTTCAGACTTGTGCCTTGAAGCTGTACTCGTGTGTAAAGGCGCGTGTGTTGTGACCAGATCGTTCCCGCTGTGCATGCGCAAGCTGCACGACGCGCTCAACAGCACCCACCACCTCAAGCACGGTGGCCGCATGCAGTACGGCCTATTCCTCAAGGCTGCAGGCCTCTCTTTGGAAGACGCTCTCCATTTCTGGAGGAGTCATTTCACTAAGAACATGGACGTTGATAAGGTGAGGTTTTATTCCGACTAGTGCAATGCCCGTTAATACAATATCTTTGGTTTTTGGCAGAAAAACCGATCTAATTGTTCCGCATCGATTTGAAGAATTTCGTGCCTTCTTTATTGAGTTTTTAAATTCTCTCGTTCCACTCGATGATGTTCAGCGTCATGCCGAAGAATTACCTTACTTCTTTCATGTGTTAAGCTCTCTCTAGCTACTCGGTGTTGCTCTGCATTATTCCGTAGAATTTCCAAACGCCGTTCAAGGGTCAATTTAGCTCTAGCTTCTCGTTGGCGAGCAACATTGCTTCGTCTTGCCATTTCGCGTTGTTCATCCGATCGTCTTCGGCGTTTTTCTTGCTACTTCTCTCTTGCGGTTGGACACATTTCTATACATGGTGGCCTCTTTTGCCGGAATTTTATTCTGAAATGTCGTCTATTATCTCTTCGAAGCTTTTCAAGAAAGTCACAATTTCGAAAACAATAACTCAAGTTCCAAAATCTTGAGCTTTATACTAAGTGGTTGCCAGATTACTGGTCAAACAAATTTAAAACATTTCTTTTCGCATTATCAATTAAAAATATCAAAACAACATCATGAATTTCAACAGGGAAAGCTCCAAAGAAAATTTCTATTTGTAAAAATAAGCCGATTGCGTATTCTGGATACCATAATGCAAGTGAAAGGGAATTGAATCGCCACAGAAAAGTAATGCAATAGAATAATTTCTTGTATTTCTCAAGCTTTATCCTTGTTGCTATCAAAGCTATCGATTAGAAGAGGGGGTCACACGGACGGACGCGGCTCTTATTATAATAGTGAATAGTGATAGTGATGATATGTGATTAGGCTAACTGTAATTTCCATTTGATCTTTACTACTTCAGTCCAAGTGCACCAGCTTATTCGTTATGTGGTAGGCAATAAAAAGTAAAAAATTGTATTAGAGTTTTACCAGTTGGTTTATTTCTTTGATTGAATAGAGAATGAAAATAAAATATTCATTGATATTACGAAAATCCTAGGAAGGAAATTTGTCTTCACGAAGATTTTTTTTTAGCAAGTTCAGTTGTAAAAATTCTGGTTTGGGGCCATTGAGTGTTTAGTTTTATTTCGAGCATGACAACTATGAAGCCTGTTTGTCTATTCGTTAAATACTCATCCTAAATGTACTGTATACCCTTCTTATTAAGAACAAAATCTATTGGATATTTTAGTGATGTTTTGTGTTCCAATTCAAACATAGGTAATAAACGATGCTGGTTATCCAGGGTGGCGCATAAGTAACGCACCCTTTTAAAAAATTAATAATAAATAAAGTATGAAAGGTATAACGATGGGGATAATTTCAAAAAATAGAGGAACTCTTAAAGTTTATTTTGCAACTAAGTGTGGAAAATAATATCTTTTAAATGATCACCATTGTTGGTCAAACTTACACGTACTCTTTTAATGAAGCTGTTCATTACTGCACTTAACATCTCTGTAGTTATCCTGCTGATTTCTTGAATAATTTTCAGTTTTAATTCCTGTAGAGTATTAGGCTTGTCAATGTAAACTTTTCCTTCTGAATATCCTTAAAACTAAAAATAAAGATTTATTACCGCAATATACACTGGGTATCTGTAGACAGGGTAAGACATGTAAATAAACTTTAAGCGTTCCTCTATCGTTTGCCATTAACCCTATCGTTATACCTTTCATAGTTTATTTATTATTAATTTTTTAAAAGGGTGCGTTACTTATGCGCCACCCTGTATATATTCAATTTCAAATGCAGTGGCCTATTTCATTCTTATTTCATGTATTTATTATTGATAATAAAATATGTATCATATGCAAAGCCTTTTTACTTGCATTGTTGTGTGTGTCAGAATTGAAACACTGCAAGCCTACGGTTGCCAGTGTCCGTTGAAGTGAGGTTTGCTTAATTGTTTGGTTGAAATATTATGTTGGTGGGGAAAGTGGTTTTGTTTTGTGGGAGCTGTGCAAATGAGATAGCTCTTTTATTTCACTGGTAATGTTCAGAAACGAGATTCAAATTATACTGCAAAGTTTAAGAAACAAGAGCTTCTATGAAAATACGCTTGCCACCACATTCTTGTTTTTTGATACACTGTCATACCATTATTGTAACTTGATACGTGTTCTTTATTTTCTTGCCGTCATTTCCACCTTATCGCGTCCGACCGTGTCATTTCCATCTTATTGTGACTTTGTTTTAGTGGTGCTGAAAATTTGATTCCAGTGCTTTCACCTATCTCACACCCGCCGACTACACAACAAAAACGGTAGCTAAATTTATATTTTTACAAAAAAAAATTTTCATCTCGATCAAATTTCAATCGTACGTGAAATCTTAGCAATTCATCTTTTATGTTGTATGTCATAAATTTACTACATATCTTAATTTACCCAACTGCATAATGTGCATTGAAGTTTGCTGTCTGCGCTTCAACAATTTAGTTCTTTCTTGTTTCCTTGTATTACTAAAAGATAAACGCACTTAGCACTTACAATTGAATTTGCCATCCCAGTTTGACAAGCAGTACGCCTATTCAATCCGACACAACTACGGCAAAGAAGGCAAGCGGACGGACTACTCGCCGTACAGCTGCATCAAAATCATCTCGGGAAGCGTAGGTCCTGGTGACGCGCACGGCTGTCCCTTCAAGGTTACTGATGCTCCCGTCCTCAGGCAGCGTCTCACTGCTTATGGTATCTCTTCGGCTGGTGAGGACGCGATTACCTGATTTCGTCATTGGATTTTAGGGAATTTATAAGTATGAGGGTGGTGCAGGGTCATGCTTGTTGTGGTACACTGCTTATGGTATCTCTTCGGCTGGTGAGGACTCGATTACCTGATTTCGTCATTGGATTTTAGGGAATTTATAAGTATGAGGGTGGTGCAGGGTCATGCTTGTTGTGGTACTCTGCTTATGGTATCTCTTCGGCTGGTGAGGACTCGATTGCCTGATTTCGTCATTGGATTTTAGGGAATTTATAAGTTTGAGGGTGGTGCAGGGTCATGCTTGTTGTGGTACACTGCTTATGGTATCTCTTAGGCTGGTGAGGACTCGATTACCTGATTTCGTCATTGGATTTTAGGGAATTTATAAGTAAGAGGGTGGTGCAGGGTCATGCTTGTTGTGGTACACTGCTTATGGTATCTCTTCGGCAGGTGAGGACTCGATCACCTTATTTCTTCATTGGATTTCAGAGAATTTATTTGTATGAGGGTGGTGCAGGGTCATGCTTTTTGTGGTATACTGCTTATTGGATCTTTACACGTTGGTAAAGACCCGATTACCTGATTTCGTCATTAGGTTTGGGAAAGTTTATGTGTATGAGAGTGGTGCAGAGTCGTGCTTGTTGTGGGACACTATTGGATCTTTTCAATTCTTATGTCGTCATTCGATTTGTTGGAAGTGGTATGTACAGTGATGGTGCAGTGTCATGCTGGTTCTGGTTCACAATCACTCCGTAACTTGTTCGTTGTGGTGACGATCTTGTCTGTTTAATCTGTGTCCGTGTCTGCTCTGTCACCTGTTGATTATAACCCATTGAATTGCGATGTTCGTAAAGGGAGTTGAAGACTGTGTTTGAAACAACTTTTTTTTTTTTTTTCAGTGTGCTTGCTCATAAACTGCCACTGCTGTTTGGTCTTCTACGGAATTGAATTCTTTTTGTTGTTTCTTGGATATCCATCAGTAGTCTATTGATTTTCGAAGAATCAATGTTTCATTTTTAAATTTTATTTTCCGGACCTAAAGTTCAAGATTGCTGTGTTTTCGTTGCTTAGGTGCGTGTGTACAGTTCCTCAATTAATGTAAATTGGTGGGTTTTTAAGCCCTCGCTGTAAGGAACAGACTGATACCATGCCATCTATTTTTTTCGCACATTGTAAGATTAAAAGCAACTCTTCAGCACTCCTAGAAACTCGCGAATTAAGAAAAAAATAGGATGAGTCTGTTGGGATTTAGTGTGGATTGTCATATACCCTTCTGGGTTGAAGTTCAGCACGCTTTTAAATGTATCTGAGAAAAATTAAAAGCCACCGATAAATGGAGAAAATAATGGAACCAGTTTGGCGTCCTCGTTCTTTTATTTATCATTAGACTCAAGTCATAACCTTTATTACAGATGGAGAAAATTCTGTGCTTTGTAGGATAGGTTATTCCCCTTCTGATGTCACGTAATTTTTATGTTTAAATAATTTCCGCGAAGTTGCCAGAATTTTATGTCACATTTCGATTACATATTCATAAAATAAAATTCAAAACAATCTCCATTCACGATTAGCCCAGAGCCCCAGACGCAATTCATGCTGTGCACTCATCAATTAATGTTACGCACTAACTCAAATTTCAAATAACATTTTGTGATGTACGTGTGCAGCTGCTGGGGAGATAGTCGAGTTGTCAAGCAAAGGCCACTACCAAATAGCGTGCCAGAAGTACTGGGAGGCGATCCACAACGCGGCGCTGGACTGCGGCGTCAACCACCCCAACCAGTACCTTGAAGAGAGTCGCAAGCTCGCCTCCCTCGCGCCTGAGGCCAGGGCAGCTGCTGCTGCCAGTACGTACTGTGGCTTTTTCTTTCGTAGTGAAAGCACCCACATTCTTGTGTTTCAAATGAAATTAGCTGCTGCAAAGTTTTATATATGCTGCAAGTTTGTTACCAGGGCAGCTGCAGCAAGTACGTAGTGTTGTGTGCTGCCAGGGCGGCTGCTGCAAGTACGTAGTGTTGTGTGTTGCCTGAGGCTCCAGAGCAGCTGCTGAGAGCACTCGCAGAAGTGTATTTCAACTGGAATTTGTGCCTCTAATGTGTTCAGCATCGTGTTCACTGATCTTTTTCCAACGTTGTTAATTTCTGTTGAATTTACCTAGAAAATTGTTTTCTCGCTCTCAGCCAGTGATAATAAATAAAAGTACTTTGGTTTGTAGGGGATGATTGTTTTGCTTATTGCCCAAACGGGTTTGATCTGGTGGAAAAGTTTTCCATATTAATAGTATTAATGGACTCAAGAGATGTGTCTTCCACGTTCGTTAAGGACACTTATCTAAAAATTCACAAGTGATGGTACGTTAAACGTTTTTGTTTACCTACTTACTAAAGTGCTGAATAATGAAGCAAAAGTGAAATGTTTCGCCCCTCATCATTGTTTAAAGGGATTGAATAGCACCTGATTTGTGCTGTGCGACAGTTGGTTGCATCAATATATGCTCACTTTGCAAATTCGTTTCCGTTATTTACAGAATTGCTAGTTAATTTGAATTTGTTGTCATTGGGAAAAAATCTTGGATCACGTGAATCAGGTATTTCAGAGAATCTCATTATACGAACAAACTTAGTAGAAAAATTGTTTATAAACCCTCTCCCAGGAAATTATAAATAAACTAAGGCCTCAATATTTTTAATAATTCCATGATAATCGTGTATAATGTCGTGACAATCATGTATTATGCCATGGCAGTGTGTCATGTGTTTTGGAACTGTGATTAAACTAATAACTTGTTCCAGAAATCAAGCCGGACATGAAGACGAAGCGCGTCCTGCAGTCCTCTCAGAACATGAATTTCTCGCAATCGCCTTCTCAAAGCTTGGGTGAAGAAAAGAAAGAATTCATGGATGTGGATTTCGGGGATGACACTGACCTGGACTTCGATATGTTGGATGCCTCAATTGATCAGCACAACAAAGATTCTGCTTGAAATTTTTATGAAAGCAAATAAATTTTGGATTATATCTTGCTCTGAAGCTGCGTTGAACGAAAGTTCACTTTAATCCATGTTGCTTTTTTCATGCAGCTCTTTTATACGTTTCCATTTAACTTTGCGCAACATAGTCGCTTTGCAAATTTATCCAAACTTATTACAGTATGGTCTGCTAAAGCAGGTTTAAGCATAAACAAATGCGACCGTATTTTCTGGAAACCCTGTTACACCACCCGTATAAGACATGCAACTTTTAAACACTATCAGACGCTGTGGTGCTTTCAGATATTTGAACCATCAATGTGTATGTAATAAATAGTAATTTATGACTGCTTTCTAACAAATATACTTTCTGCACTAGTAGAGTGTTGAAAAGGTTTTAATAGGATAAAAGTAATATACTATTATCAAGCGCTAAATCGCTCAAATTACCTGAATTCAAGTGTTCAAAAGAGAGTGACTTTGCTTGGGAAGTTGTAAATTTTATCGTAGTTGCTGGTTCATTTTGAAGGGCCGCTAGTTTTAAATAGCAGTACGCATTTGGTCAAAACGTTTTGCACTACGTTTCCTAAGTTCAGCGATTGTAACAGGCAGTGAAACTTTCCATTGTTTGTTGAAATTTTATATTTTTTTATTATGTTCTGTGAATCTCAATGTTTTATATCCGGTTTGTTCTGAAGATTTAGAGTTACATTTTTTTAACACTTTAATTTATTGTACCTCAGAGCACTGAAGATGGATTTTTTGTAATCCGAAACGTTTGTTTATCATGAAATTTTTCCGCGTTGATTTTCCTTTTTATCCTAAATTCATGTTTTATGTCTGAAACCCCTCAGGGGGATACAACTGTTGTATCTATGGGAATTAGCGCTCCCAGGGGGACTATGTGAGGGCCCGAGCTAAGGGTTAGGTAGGCTTCCTTTTTGTTGAAATAAAATAGGGTTTTGTTCTGTTACGGACCATCTTTTTTCGGTTCACTGCTGTCCTGTTTTTTCAACACCTACTACTTTCTTCTTCAACTTTGATCTTGTTTCATAAACTTCTTTCTCATCTTACTGTTTCTATGCCCTTTCTGCGCAGATTCCACGTTCCCTAAACTCCATGCTAAATGGTGCCTTCCTCCTTCCTCTCTTTGGATCGCCTTTGTAGCGGATAGGGAGGCTTAAACTAACTAATAATCTAATCTTTATGTCTGAAAATGTTCATAATATTACCCTCAAAAGGGTACAGCAATTGTACATATAAAAATGGGCACTTCCAGGGGGAAAATGTGGGGTACCGTGCTGAAGGTTAGGTAGGCTTTCCTTTGTTGAAATAGAAGAGGGTTTTTGTTTTATTATGAACCTTTTTTTTCGTTCATTGTTGTCTTTTTTCAGCAAAGATTTAATATCTTTTTCGATTTTTGTCTTGTTTCATAAACTCTCCATTTTGCTGTTTCTGTAAGCAGGGTAAGGTGACTGACCTTGTACATATATTCCCTGTTTACTCAATTCCAAATTAAATTATGCCTTCTTCTCGTGGAAACACCGTCGTTGTGATTTGGGAGGCTTAAATTATCTTAGAATTTTAACGAATGTACCCTACATGAATTTCATCAATATATGCATTTTGACTTCAGTGGTCTAAGTTTTTGCAAATTCTGGCTAATTCATTGAAACAAAAGGAACAATAAAAGTGAGGTGTTGAGGCTGCTGTGAGAGTACTTTATTTTTGGGAAATTTCTGTATATCCTAATATCCTAGATACTCATCGATAAGCGAAGACTTGGTGCTTCTTTGAGAATATGTGGACGTCATGAGCTTCATTGAGAAGGACAACTGAAGAAGTGAAGGTGCGTACTCGTGGTGTTTACCTGAATGTTGGTCGGTGTGCCTCGAGAAAACATTCAAAGCCTAAGTCATTTTCACATTTGCTCAACTCGGAATTAGTTAACTTGCTGGAGGAAGCCCATACGAATCCTGTTTGACCAATAAGACCGGTCGAAATTTCACTATTAAAATCGGAAAGTTAGTTGGACTCGTCAAAATTTCGATTTCTTTAACTTGAATAACCGAACTTATACTGATCAAATTGATGTAACAACCTTACTTAAACTCAGTAGCCTAATGTATCTCATCTGAATCTCTGCCTGAACCTAGTCAAGCCTTTCCTGATCTATTCTAACCTAACTCATCCTCATTGATTTTTCTATTCATTACCTATGCTGGCTTCCCTCAGTTGACAGGATAGGTGTAGTTAATTGGGTTTATTTGTGCTATGAGATTGGAACTGACGTGCCCAGGGGAGAGACTTTATTAAGGTTACTTCAGCTATAACAAGGCCTTCGGAACTTTTATTTTTCACGCCCACTTTGTTTCTTTCTGTTTTCATGCATTCTTCCATCATATAAAAATTCTTCTTGTTCCTTCCTTAGTTCCTTGTTAGTCCGTCCATTACGCTTCCGTCCGAGTTTGCGGTATCATGGATACCGACTTCGTGAGTGTTACAGATTAAAAGATCGCCTGTACATGCATTTTTTTTCACAATTTAAATCAATTTCTTCTAATTGTTGAGAAAAATCAGAAGACCGTATCTTACATACAAATCTGTCATAAGTATAGATAGGATCATCGTCTTTTCTTCATGTTTTAAGTGATAATTGCGCCTTAGAACCACAACCACACAATGGATTGAAAATTGGAAGCTGCTCGCGATAGAATGAGACTTTACCGTCTGAGAATAAGGAACGAATTGCAGGAAATCCTTGAAAGAAACAGGCAACGTCAGCAAGTGAGGCGAGCTGCAATGATTGATGTATAACATGAAAAGTACAGCGAGGCAGTCCAAGAAAGCAAATCATGAGTGGAAATATAGAAAGAAAGAAAAGAAAAAACATTTATTTCCAATAAAGTACAAACATGAAACGTCGATACATTGCATTTTAAAACACCTTAACCTAAAGGCATCCTTGATTGAGAATGACACATTGGTATTGGGATACCCGTGTAAAATGTTGAATCAAAAAATGATTGACAGAAAAGCACATCAAAAATGAGTTCCTTAGCTCTGCCTAATCTGATTTTGACAGTGCATTTGAATATAAGTTACTAAGAGAACACAATCCTCGTAACGCTTAGTTGAAAAATGTTTTCGTTTGTGCGCATTTAAATTGAAATAAGAGCAAAAGTCGCGTTTAAATACCTTAAACACAGAGACCCTTAATTCATACCTGGTTATCGTAATACCCATGTTAATTAAGTGTTGAGACAAATAATGATTTAGATCCTTAATTGCTATTCATACATGGTTATCGTAATACACATGAAAATTGTCGATAACATGATTCGGAGAAAAGCACGAAAAAATGAGTTAATCTTCGTCGCGGTAGACGGATTCTGGGAATGCATTTAAAATTCAGGTGACTAAGGAAAGCATAATCCATGTGACGCATTGCTGAAAACCCTCTCGTTAGTGCGTTCTCGTATTGAATTATGAGCAATTGGAACGTAGGAACTAGTGATACGAGTGTGAGGGATTAATGTTAGAAGTAAAATGAGCAAATTAGATTTATTTTGCGTCTAGAACTGAGGTAGGTAATCGGGATTTGAGACAGTTTTTCATATGGACGCATCATCTACTGTACCAAGTGGAGAGCTTCGGAAAGAACATAATCACAAAAAAGTTCATCGGATTCAAATAAATGAGAAGGATCGTTGTACAATACCAGCCATAACGTTTGCACCACTCCTGGGACAAAACGAGAAAGTCAAAACTGGCTAAGATGAAATGAAATATTTTACAATAACACGAAAATTAAAATTCAGACGAAGAGCAGCAATCGCAGTTTTGCGAGCAGCAAAGAAATTTATCCCAGCAAAGAAGGCAAAATATGGAGGAGGAACAGCGGGCACAGTACCTAGAGCATCAGAGAATTTATTTCGGCAAAGAAGGCAAAATATGGACAATGAGCAGCAAAGGGTAAGGTTACCATAGGTTAGATAATGTTGTAATTTCTACACAGGTCCACGGTTTTTTATGTTTGACACATTATCATGATAGCTTCGGTTAGGACACGATAAGTTAGTTTATGTTAGATTAGGAAAAGTTGGGTTAAAATTTGTTATGTTTAAATTATTAGATAATTTTGACTGAATTTTTTCATGAGTCCACCTAGCTTAGCAATGACATTGGTTAAGTTAGGTTAGGATAGTTTAAGATATGTGAGGTTAGGTAATGCTGATCGAATTTTTTCACAGGACTATGTTTTTTTTATGTTTGACATATCGGGATAGGTTAGGTTAGGTAATGTTGACGGAATGTTTTCACGGGTCCACGGTGTTTTTATGTTTGACATTATCAAGATCGGTTTGGTTAGGTTATGAGAAGTTTGGTTAGCATACGTTAGATAATGTTGATGGAATTTTTTCGTAGGTCCACGGTTTTTTTGTTTATTTTTGTTTGACATATTATCAGGATAGGTAGTGTTACTGTAGGTTAGGGTAGGATTGGTTAGAATGTGTTAGGTAAGGGAAGGTTAAGATAGGGTAAGATATGTTAGGTTAGGATAAGTTAAGTATTGTTGACGGAATTTTATCATGGGTCCACCGTTTTTATGTTCGACATTTATCAGGAACGGTTCGGTTAGGACAGATTAGAATACGTTGGGAGGGGTTAGGTTAGAATAGGTGATGTTGGAATTAGTAAGCCAATGATGACCGGGTTCACCTAGCTTAACAATGCCTGTCCGTGGAATTTCCACGGGTCGTGCTAGTTTCAATTATTGGTTTTTCTTCCTCCTCCTTTTTAATTTATCGTTTCAATGCGCATGGCAACCTATGTGGCAATGCGTCTTGTGCATAAATTCCTCACATTTTAACGTTCCATTCGAAATAGTCCTTTTTCGTAGCTCTCTCCAGATTCCCTTTGTAGTGGTGAGGAGGTCTAGAACTGACCAATTGAATAACTTATAACATAATTTACTCCCACGTATCACAACTCAATCAAACATTTTCAATTTTACTATTACAGCTCGTTCTGTAACACGGCACGAGTTCAGCTAACGAAAAGTCAACTGTAGCTATAATACCGCTTCAAGCTCAAAGAGTAGCGCACGAACTGACACACGAAACGTTTGCACAAATGTGGCATAAATTGTTGTGTTGCCGTTTGTGTTTCATTTTTTTCTCTAATTCCTATTTTCTAATGAGTCTCATGCTAGAAATTCAGTCTCGAAGTTCCGTTTTCAAATGATGATAATTGGGAGAATTGATAATGCTCAGTCTGCTTTATGTAGAACTCGTGTTTCCCTGTGGAAGTTTTGTGGTTTACGCTCTAGTTACTGAATTGCCTGAAGAAGTGAAATGATCTTGATAACATTATACTCAATCACCCATTACTTTCCCGAGCTGAGAGTAAGGTAGGCCTTTTTTGGGGTTGAAATAGAATAAGTTGTTCATTTTGTTACAGACCATATTTTTTTCGGTTCACTGCTGTCCTGTTTTTAACCACCTACTACTTTCTTCAACTTTTATCTTGTTTCATGAACTTTTTTCTTAGCTTACTGTTTTTATGCACCTTGTGTATTGATTCCGCATTCCCTTAACTCCATACTAAATGGTGCCTTCATCTTTCCTCTCTTTGAACACCTTTTTTGTGGCAAAGGGAGGCTAAAACTTTCTTATAATCTATATATAATCATTGCCCATTACTTTCCCCATCTACTTCATTCTTCTATATATCATTACAATGACATTAGGTTAGATGTTCGTTTAAGCCTCCCAAACCGCAAAGAAGACGTTCCAATGAGAGGAATGAGGAAGGCGCCATTTATTGTAGAGTGGAAGAAACTGGGAATCTATGCATTGGTGCATTCAAATAGTAAATTGAGAAAGAAGTTCATGAAACAAGATAAAAGTTGAAGAAGAAAGTACAACAAGACAGAAGTGAACCGAAAAAGATGATGACAAAGAAAAAAACCAATTCTGTTTGAAGAAAAAGAAAATCTACCTAATCTTTAGCAGGGGACCTCACAGATTCCCCCTGGGAGCGCTAATTCCCATACATACAATAGTTGTATCCCCCTGAGGGGAGTTACAGTGAGAAACTCTTTTTTAATCAGTACAGAGGGTTTTAATGAGTGTTCGTGATGTTCACTCGAGCAGCTGTAAAATATTCCTGTTCATGGCATGAAAAGCTCGTCCCAACAATTTCTGGGTTCAAATCTGAAGTAGACAGACTTAGCCTACGATGTCACACCAATTTTTCGTTGCATGGAATTAATGTTGGATATTTTATTACTGCAATGGAGAAAAACATCGTGTCCTATGTTTGTTTTATGCACACCTTATACGTTATTATATCCGCAGCTATGACATAGCCTCATAAAAATAGTATCCGTACTGCACTAAGTGGCAAAATTGGGGATAAATCAGCTCTTTGAATTCTGAAGCGATCTTTCTCACCGATGCGGTGCTTACATGTCCCGATAGTTAATTAACATTACCATGACTGCGACGTGAGGCACCGATGGTACACGGAGGGAATTTACATTTTGTTACTGATCGACCAGTAGTCACCAGTAGTCGGAGAGAATTTACATTGTTACTGATCGACCAGTAGTCACAAGCTCGATTTTCATAAATTAATGCTTAATGGAAACTAAATAGAGGTACGATCTAGTTAATGTTTGCTTTTTTCAACATTACTTCCTACAATTGACTTTACATTTGAGTGGAATATTATGGTTCAGTTTAACCTGCCGCAGAGTGTCAAGGAGTGCCAATACGGCGAGAGACGCCCGACCAGCGTCAAGCGTAACAGAGCCTAACGTTCCGACCGAGGAAGTAGATGCACAAAGTTTATCGCGGTTTCATTTTCTATTCGAGTTCCTTAGGAACGCCTCCTGTCTGCTTCCAGTTGTTTTTCATAGCATGTTTGTTCTTGGGTGCTCAAAATTCACGTAATTGAGTACCTTTTTGTTGGAGATAAAAACAATATTTACGCTTGTTTATTTTCACGTCAAAGTACTGCGTCTCTAATTGATTGTCTACTCATTTTTTTCACATCCAGCCGGTTCTTTAAATTTTTATTGTGTTCATGAAAATCACATTTTTCCAATGTTAACCTATCAGGCAAATCCTGGGTAGTTCTATTGACTTCATCTTATGAAAACACAGTGATAGACACTTCAAGGTAAAAATGACGATGAGTTCAGACCTCGTACCTAAGATTGTTTACAGCATTTTCTCAAGTTATGCAAAGTTTTGGCATGTTTATTTTCTTAGCAAATTTACATTTTCTTTTCCAACCTCGTGGGTTTCACGACTGTGCACTTATTTTGAAAACTCTCGGTAAATCTTGTTGGCGTTCAATCGAATCGAGTTACGAAGTGGGTGAGTACACTTAATTTCGGAGGATGTTATTGTAATGAATGTTTCATTGCCTTCTCAAATGTCGAATGGCCGTTTCCTTTCGAGATGGTGTGTCGGCCCGATTTAGAACTGCGACAGCATTGTTGCCTGAGAGTTGAAAGTGTCCGTAAACTCGGGCCTACTCCCATGATGTTTTTCTTATTCATCTTTCATTGCGTTTAACTTCCTGCTTGTTGATGTCTAATAGTCTACCATTAAGTATTCGACATAGTCTACATTTAAGTATTCTACCTTTAAAACGTTTTAAAAAACGTTTGTTTTTATTATGATATTCTTAGCCACGTTGGTTTTCCTTTTTATCCTGAAAGTGAGATTTCCTAGAATCTCATTTATGGAATTTTAATATCGTCGGTTTTAAACTAATACGAAGTCAAAGGGAGTCTAAAAACCCCATGGGCCGCAGGCACTTTTGATGAGAAAAGACAATCATTCGTTAAGCTTCTTTAACCTATCGTCCAATAAGGCCAAGAGTTAAAATTTTCATGAATAGCGCTCACTCTGTTGCCGTTGCTGAATATTTTGAAGAATTTAAACTTTTCGGTTGCCTTTCAGAATCCTCAAATGCTTCCAAAATACTTCAAAAAAATCTTTATTCCTTAGGAATAAATAAATCTTTATTCCTTAAGAATATTTGTAGCATATCGATCAAAATTTGTCAGGTCAATCAAATTTCCGTTAAAAATTCTCAGCCAAGCACACTGACGAATGTTTGTTAGAGCAACCGTTGTCTTTTGGGACGTAAGCGTTGTTCATCGGGCTAAGTCTGGCGCAGAGGTCAGTGCCATCGTCGGTGAAGGTGCTTACTTCTCCGTTGATCCAGAGCCAAGTTCCATCAACTTTATGAAGGCCGATCCAGTACTCCTGTGAGGTGCCTGTGGGATGTATAAGGAATTCGTTGAACTTAAAGGTCTTCCATTACAGGAAGCATTCCGTTTCATTGTTTCTCGATCATTCAACTTCATACCATGGTGTAAATTTAAATAACGACGACGAATATTAAAGAGTCTCGCAGAAAATAAAATGCGATGACTAGAGGTTTGATGGTCTGAAAGGATTTTTTCCACATTTTAGTTAGCATTATTTCAACTATCAACTGATGAGAGCTTACCGAGTCTTTTTTCTCATCACATGTCCTGGTATTGTAAATTCAGTTATGTATCAAAAGAATTTTAAGAACAATGATATTTTAATGTTAATGATTGAGCCATTTACCACACACACGCACTCACATTTAGACAAATAAAATATGTAACAAAATTTTGGCACGTAAGAAGATGCAAGAGCGCCATCGTGTGCCAATACAGGCATAACGAACAGAGTTAACGTTTTTAAAAAATTAGTAAAACCATTTGCATTAGTACTGTTTAGTAGTAGATAGTAATTGTGCAATTGTGGAAATCTAATTTAAACTAACAGTATAAAACGGTTAAATTTTGTTCAGTAAAAAGAGCTTCGCTCATCGCACAAGTAACAAGAGACAGTCAACTATCATGCAATGCAGCAAGGTATTCAGGATCATTATTTCTGTCATCTACATCGACACTTGCTGTGTTCGAGGTTTCGGAGAAAAATACGCTCGTTATTTCTGTTCTTCTACAAAGTTCATTTTATTATGAAAAAATAATTTTTTATGGTCTAACATCGCACTATTACTGCATTGAACTTTCAAGGTGTGTTCCGTCTAAACTACCGAGAGACTAGTCTGAAAATTTTTTTTAACAAAAAGAGCATTTCGGACAACAATCGATAGTTTTTTTCTTCAACTCACGAGCTCAAAATTTCCTTTTTAAAAACATTCTTACTTCGTCTATTTCATTTTTTTTACTCTGCATGTCAGTCATTACGCTTTATTTTATTGGAAGTGAGTAATTATTTCAGCCAAAATTTCGTGTACGCTGATCAAACATTCGACTGAAATTACTCATGAAAAAACTTTTATCGACGTAGGTAGTTTAATATGTTGAAGCTTTTATCTCTTTACCCTAGTGATGTGGAGCCGCGTACAGATGTTATATTTTATAATTGTTGTTCACCATCAAACTCATTTTCCTATCATCTTGTACAAAGTATGATATAGCCACGCACAGATTTTGTTTTTCATAATTGTTTTTTGCCATCAAACTAATTTTCCTATCATATGCAAGAGATGATGGAGCCACGAACAGAAGTTATTTTTTATAATCGTTGTTCACCTTCGGAATGATTTTCCCATCATCAAATGTAATGCCATTTCGAAGATGGTTATTCGATTTTAAGACAAAGTTTTTGATCCCTCTTGAGGAAATATTTCTGAAAATGCGTACCTTTAGAGTAGAGGTGGGAGGCGAGAGATTTCAGGTGAGTGGCGTTGGCGGGCGTGAACAACTCGGCGCCGGACTGGAGGCAGGTGAGACGAGCTGCAGCGAAAGAGGCCTCAACCGTGTTGACGAGCAGGCAACCCACAGCAGTATCTTTGTAGCCCGTTAGCCCAGCGCAGCTCGTTACTTTTGGAGCTGGGTGAGCTACACAGACAGTACTCAAGTTAGCAACTGCCCTAAGATTAATCTTTTTGCGGATAATGTACTAGATAGATGTCAAAACTCGTAGCAGGTTACTGAAATGTTTTTTATTCGGTTTAGATTTGTAATTTTTGTAAATATTACCTTATTGTGGTGATACACAAAATTCTAATCTATAATTTTCAAACTCGCACATCCATACACATTGCAAACGTGTTTGGGGATGTACAGTAGATGAGAAGGCACATTAGACACACGTCTGCTGTCCATGCCGTTTGATATCGAAAATAAGAAAAATGTTTAAAACCAAGCCTTGTGTTTCATAACATTGACGAAGCCATCACTGACCTGACAAATCATTAGAATGACACATGACAGATGCTGTCCAATTGTAAGTGCAACATCAAATACAAAAGTGCTAAGTGACTCACGTGTCCTCATCATGCAAGCCGTCTGCTGAATCTGCGGGATCACGTATCCTTGAGCCAGAGCTTCAATTGGCCACCATGAGCATAGACCCTCTGCGTAGGAAGCCACATGCGCGGTGCCTGAAATTGATGCAGCGGCAATGCACCTGAGTTTGCTGGGTGCTGCAGGCTGGAGCTGTCGGACGGTGGCGTCTGCAGTGATCGTGCTTTTGTCCCACGTACAAGACTGCCACGTCTGCTGGTCAGCCGTGCTGAGCAGCATGTCAAAAATGAGAGTAAAAAACAAACACAATAAAGGATTCATCTCGTTGACGTCTTAGCTTAAAATGTCGGAAAAATGCTTAGTTGTTAAGGTGACAGAATATACTAACTCGAAAACGTTGTGAAAGTTCGAACGTAATTGCTAATGAACGAATCTCTGTTTATTACCCGCTACGAAGAAAGTTGGTTATTTCATTTGGATTTGTATCGTAATAAATTTTATTTAATAGTTTTTTTTTCTAAATTTATGCTTGAAATACCAATACCAAAGCTTGGTGGTTCAAACTGCAGCTGCTAGCTACCTAGCATGCTCGAAAACTGCAACTGAAGTTTGTCATTCCGAGTCCATTGAATTTAACAAACCTTGGACAGCAAAAATATTGACCTTACATTAATTTTTGTCAAACATTCCTTAAAGATATGGAATCTGATATATGAAGCTATGTATTGAATTTAAATTTTATTGAAAGAAGGCTTACAAATGCTCCTATACAACAACAAATGCTCCTATACAGTATTCAACAAAGAGAATCTGTTATTTGTGTATTTAGATGTTTGTTCACTGGTAGTTAATATTAACAATCTGTCAGAGCTAATAAAACAGAAGGTAAACACCCTTAGCTATTAATACAGTTGTGTGAATCTCACTAAGACGAGAAATTAGTTTTCAAATATGTTCTAAGACGCTTTGCAGATATAAGTACGACTTCACTGGAAAAGCTTTCAAACGATTGAGCTTACTCTGAACAAACTCACTTGGATATCGAGCAAACCCACTTTCTCTGAAGAAACTCACTGTTGATCATTTGTCCTAGCATAAGTTAACTTAGAACGGCAAACATGCTGCGAAATTGACATGAAATCTAGCTAGAGAAAAATTTGTGTCGCTGTATTGTAAGTCCCTCGATCAATATGGAAAAGACGCTTTGAACGTTGAACGAGAACGAATCAAAGCATCTATATTACTGAAGTGATATTCCTGATCAACATGCTTAAATTAGAAGCTTGTACCATTCAAGTATGCAGAAAAACCAGCGTGTGCATGCTATAGTTTTGAAGACGTATAATCGATTCATTTTGAAATAGTACAGATTGCGGTTAAATAAATCGTTCAATTTTCAATGTTTTCACTAATTTCACTGAACCTAGTACAGCCTTAAATTTATTATATTCTTCTATGTACGGAAAAAATGATGAACTCAGTTTTGAGACAGATTGCCGAACAAATATAACAGGTAAATATATTGCAAAACATGAGCATTCATACACATTGGAGAATCGTCTCTAATGCAGAGATATATACACAAATATAGAACTGATACTATTCCATTCGCTGCGTGAGAGGCTATTAAATTTACTTAGCCGATTTCAATTTAGAAAATCGCGAATGTGATTTGGGTAACGCAAGGGTAGCGGGTAACGTTTAGGCAATCCAAGAATTGTAACGTCCTGACATTCACATTTTAACTCCTCGATTGTGTAAACAAAAAAATTTGTCATCGCCCTGAGACTAAAGCTTATTGACCTTCATGTATTAGGAATCGTATTTTAGTTTGTTTAGTTTTAAGCAGTGAAGACTTAACTCGTTAGTAAAAAAAACTGTCGTAGATAACTGAACAAAAACAGAGTCGTGAAGTCAGTGTGAACCAGCAAGTTGAGGTGAATGATATCGATAAGTTGTACAATAATAAGGATACCAACGTGGGGTACACGCACAATACAGCGTAATCTAAAAAAGAACGAACTACAAAGTCATTGACCACGACGATCGCCCTTCAAAAGTGCGTGAAGCTTTATCGGAAAGCGACTTAAATCGCATTTGAAATGAAATGGACATTGACAAATCATCTGAATGACACAAAACAGATGCTGTTCAATTTTAACCAGTACAATCACGCCTTGGATAACCCCAGAAATAATTTTCAACATTGAAAAATATCAAGTTCACCCGATTTTACACCGCAAAGGAAAATTTACTCTAGAAAAGTTCCGAGGATTCAGAAATTATGTTACCAGCTAAATTTGAGCCTCAAAAACAAGGGCAATTTCACTGGAAAAACTCACTCAGTTCGAGAATGATCAAAAAACAGATGTGTGATCTCTTGATTTTGTTTGCAGATCAAAAAATTATTTTAAAATAAAATTTTTGTACCGATACTGTATCTTATCACATTGGGAAAAACATAGACATATTCAGTAATTACTCTAATGCTAGTGTACACGGCCCGTCAAAAATTACGGGATTCGATATTTTCCTCATAGACGTAAATCCTCCAGACGTGGATAACAAACAAATATATCCATCCTAATAGCACCCGCGATTAAAATATTCTTGTACTTGTGCACTGGTGAAACTCGTATCACAGATACGGTCATTTAACATCCTTCAAATCAAAGCAATGAAGTTGTTCTTTAAGAAGCGGACACCAAACAAATAAACACACCAAGGGTATTTTTAGGTAAGATAGGGAGAAACATCGCTGAAACGGTCGTCAATGATTCTACTAACTTTTGATACTACCTTGTAGACTTACATTTAAACCAGTTTATCTAATGCGCTCCAGTTTGCGCTTCGGAGGTCTCAAACTGTATCAACACGTTGGCCGCGATATCAGCTGCCGATGTACACGGAGGGAAGTTTCATAATGCTGTTGGCCGATTAAAAGTTACAAACTGAATTTTCGTAAATTCTAAATCAAATCTAAATAGAGGCACGATTCATTTAAAACTTGTTATTTTCAAAACTACTTACTATAATGACTTGAATTTTTAGTTGAGAGAAAGAAAAACTGTTTATTTTCAGAAACGTTGATACATGAAATGCATAACAATTAATTGGATTTCAAAAATTTCTTAATATAAAACGCCCTCATAAACGAACCATACCAGAGGTACTAATTGACAAACCATGCGTACCAAAGATTGACCATGTCAGGTACTAATTTAATCAAAATGTTATCTCTTGGATATTTTATGCTCCAAGAAATGGCTGACAACTTATAAATAATTTAAATACTGCTAGAGAATTCTTCAGAGTTCCTCAATAATTAGTTGAAACGAAGTAAAGAAAGACAAAAAACACTCTACTGAAACAGATTGAAACACCGTCGTTCATTATTATCAAGTACTGAGAAAAGGTCAGTCACAAAGAATTTATAAAAAAAACATCGCGCAAACACAGCACGCTCATCTAGAAACACGTAAACAAACATGCACGCAAAATGAAATTTATAGCTTGGTCAACACACAGAGAGAAAAATGAATTTTCGTGTCAAAGTGTTTAAATTGAGCTTCATTTCATTTGTCTGTTTACATTTTTTATTTTCACTATTCACAGAAACGTCCTCTGGGGTTGTAATAAATCTATTTTTGAATCATCTAGCAAGTGCAATAAATATTTTCATTTCTGAGATATGGTTCGGTGTTAACTGGTTGGAGAGCATTAAATTAAATTCAATGGACTTTGAGGTTTTGTTTTTACGCAAAAGAGAGCGACAGACAAAATATATTCTCTTGGATATTTCTTGCTTGGTAAGATGATTGAGACTCATTAACACTACTAGAGAATGCCTTGGAAGTCCTTCACTATTAGTGAAAAAAAAAACTGAAAAAGAAAAGACAAATTCACTCTACCGAACTCGACTGTAGATACAATAGTTGTATCCTCCTAAGGGGAGAAAATACTAAAAAAGCGGGAGATTTGCAACGGATGAAATTCATGATGTGATGGACGTACCACACATTTTAGGAAAGCCATCGGTAGAAATATGTCTATTTTCTTAGGTGTACGAAAAATTTTCTCTACAACTTGATTTTAAAAATGACGTAAATTCATGTTTTTAGGCCTAGCTATTGACGGTCTCATCATAAATACATACATACTCTAAGAAAATTATTAACAGTTCACGAGAAAACTCAACTGTCAATGATGCGTGCTGGCTAAAGGTATAAATGTTCCAAATGAAAAACCAAAAACATAGAATGGTCGAGTAGGCTCTTCTTCCAAGGAAGTGACATTAGGCACTTGACTTTCTCGGAACAAAGGATTTCATCAGAATTGGACTTAAAAGCAGAAATAAAACTTGTGCAGTTAGTGCTAATTTCTACATTGTAGTCAGCTGAAATGAGATGTACAGTATATGAAGATCTTTTGCGATAGGAATTTCATATATTTTAATATTTTAGTAATGATTTCCTCAGTTCCTATTATAAAAAGCATACTCATGAATAAAAGTTTTCCTGATCATGTTCATCGTTGTCTACAGCACAATCGTATCCCAGTAGACTGAAATGATTGCTCGGAAATCAGTGCGTGATTGGCTTGACTGACTGTAAGAAGAAAATTCAGTAAATTTATTTTCCACGCCAAAGTAGTTCATCTATATTTATTCGAAAGTTTTTCACGCACAAATTAATCGAGTGAATTACGACTCGAAAGCGTAAATAATGAGAAAGTTTAGAATCAAATTTGGTTGTGCATGTTACGTCAAGGACAACTCTTTCCAGCGCAGGTAACCAGTTTGCTGTGTACGCGAGGAGAGCAGATAAGGCCACTTCAGACAAAGCTGCTGCCGCTAAGCTACAGCGAGCGAAGACTCTAATCTTGAAGTGGGCCACTTCTCAGTTACGGCACATCAGTTTCAGGTCACAGGATTACACGATATCAGTGAAGAGGGAAATTATTAATTACAGAAACGTACACCCTGGAAATGACATGAAAATTTGTGTCTGAATGAGGGTTAATATGAGATTGAATTAATATTCGAATGAAGAAACGGAAAAGAATCAGTCATTGATTTCCAGTTTTTATTGTACGATTGGCAGTAAAAATAGTAAATAAATCATTTTTTCATGAGTAAGAATTACCACAAATAAATTTTTTACTGTTTACTCCTTCAAGACTATCAAATCCAAATATTGTGCTGGCAACTACGTAATGGCATTGAAATTTAAGGTGAGATGCACCTGATACGAAAAATTTTCGAAAATTTTTCTTCATTGAAGATCCAATGATGAAAACCTCGTAAAAGTATCGTATAATTTGGACTCCCACTGCACGAGAGAAGCCTCAGAGTACATCGGGAAATCAACTGTCACATGAGCTTGAGTACTTTCCTGAATATAATGTCTATCTTTACTACTTGGCCCTTGTGGTATATTCCTATTCATTTACAGCTAAAATTATAGTTTTTAGGGTAATTTTCATCAGTAAGGGAGCTGAACTCGTAAAATCTTTTATCTCATCATTATATATGGCGGTTCGTTGACTCCTGCCAAAAGTTCATCTCACTGGCATGAAGTTTTATTACATTTTATTTGAAAAAAATTCATATTGGATGTGAAAAATAAACTCAAAGATGAATCGTCTCAGATTCATTTGCCCATATAGACTCCTAAACGCCCTTTCCACGTTTCTAACGCTCATAAATGACGGTTATAAATGCACACTGCACAGCTATGTAAACCCGTGCATTTCTTTACTCTCTCTTTTTTTTCTTCTCAAGCTTGGACTTGCGGGATTTACTCCTAAAACAGCACGAGTAGAGTCTCTTGACGACGAATACGAGCCCGAACAGAACGAGGTACACGATAGCGATCAAGTCCAAGTGCAAGACTTTTATCCATGACAGATCGCGTTCAGGAGAGCGCAGATGCAGCGCCCCCTGGTGGCGCACCACATACTCCGTCCAGTACACGGCAGTCTCCACGGCGCTCAGCGGACGATCCTTCATCGCTGCGGACACCTCCATCGCCTTCTTCTCGTATCTGAGCAGAAAATCCATGCTCTAAATTATCTACACATGAGAGTTACTAAAAAAATCAGCTAATACTACTGGCAGAAAAAAACTCACAAACAAACTTTACGAGCAACGGAAAATATTTCAGTCAGAAAAATGTTATTAAGGTAGAATTTATAGCATCGGCGAAGCAGAAGGCTAAAAAATGCAAATAAATTAAATTCATTTTTATGAAGGCTAGAAAAACGGCAAATCAATTGAATCCATTTTTATGAGTAAAAACTATCTGGAATAATTTGTATAAAATAAAATTAAAATGTACAAGCAAATGCTTTGCCCGAAAACGTCATAAAATTTACCCACCCTCGAAAATATAAATTTCAATAGAACATACATAATTTACGTACGTGGGGTTCTCGATGAGTTCCTTGATGGTGGCAATGAGCAGTTGCTCATTCAACTCAAGCCAGCGAACAATTCGAGCGACTCCGGCATTTTCGAGCATGATGGCATTTTTCGGCTGATCTCCAAATATGGGCATCGCCAGCACAGGCGTGCCGAAGTGCAGCGCTTCCTGAGCACCCAGCAGGCCGCAGTGCGAAATGAACACCTTCACGTTCGGGTGAGCTGCCATGTCACGCCAAAAATAGAATGTTTACTTTAATGTTGAATGGTTCACCTAGCATGGGCTTTAAAATTTCCGCATGATCCCGGAATATAGTACTGATTATCTTTGGCCAAGTGCATTTCCGTAAGTGCTATTAGGATGCATTGGTTAAGTGAGGAAAGGACGAGTCGACTTCCATTCCCAAGAACATAATTCTGTGAATATGTGAATACAGTGGGATCGACTTCGGTACTTTTTGCAAGGAAGCCGAACGCTTTTACCATTATCCATCGGTACCCAAACAGGAAAAAGCTTATTGCTCTAGAAAATTAGAACAGTGCTGGAGATCATTCCTGCCTGTCTAGAATTTATGCTCTGATTCAGAATCGTAATTTATCAGTGTGTTGTAAAGAGGGAAGTATTAATCATAGTTATGCAGATCCAAAAATCCAAACGTTATGAAAGAGCGCAAATTTGAGAATGCAGAAAGAATGTTCAAACAAGCAAACGGTAATGTTAACGAAATTAATTTCAAGATTCGGTCGAGTACGTACCCAAAATGTCTTGTTGAGGCATCCATTTCTGCACTAAAAGATTTTCCAGATCTTTATCAGGCTTTTCTTCGAACTTCCATAAAACCTTGTACGGGAGCTTAGCGAAGGCCGAGAAGAATATGTCTTTGTATTCTTTTGGCATGGCGCTGCTGCGGGCAACAGAGCCCATGCTCATGTACACCACAGGAGCGCTGCCCGACACAAAGTCTGCCAGCTCCTGCGAAAAATATCGCAAAAAAACAGTATGATTAGGCATCAACTGCAAAAATCTTCAACTTTGATTTTTTAAGCTAATACGAGCTTACGAGTGTAGGAAACTGAGCTAACGGCCAATGAAAATGAAAAATTTTTGACACAAAAATACGAAGAAGCAAGGTCGCCCTTTATGTATGACATTCAAAAAATGTATGATGTAACTTTTTTAAAATAATAGGACCATGTAACATACTGTTCGATTCAACAGGTAAGTTAATATTTTGTTAAAGATAAAAAACCCTTAGCTAATGATAGTGTAAAATTTCCAGACTCGCAAAACGAAGATGCGCAAGCATCTTTATTTTCAATCATAGAATTTCATCAACTATTAAGAAACACCTTAATTTTTTCCCTCTTAAGAACATAGGGCAAACTTATCTCGGGAACATGTAGAACAACAGATAGGTGTCTGTATATCCCCGTAAGCTACAAGGAACAATTCAATTTTTTTTTTGTAGATTCATCACGATTACCTGCCTGATAAAGGGATGGAAATGCACGCTACACCTATAATCCAAATGCTTCAAGACTCACTTTAGGCAGAGGCTTCGGTGAATTGATGTGCAAGCCTCCGACCTCAACTTGATTGGGCAAGAGGGGATGTGGGAAAGACATGCTGAAGTGCGAGTTAATGAGGGTTAGACTTTGGTTGCGTTCTATTTCGCTGAGCAGAGGCAAGTCGGGAAAACGCTTCGACATCTGGAATTAAAAATGGAAAAATGAGTAAAACGTTATACGTTGATTTTTCATCAAACACATTTTTTATTCCCTTCGGCATGTGTTAGTACCATGAACATAGTTTTAAGCAAAATGAAAGTTATTCAAATTCCTGCCACATCTGTCTTTTAGATATATTTGCCAAATTATTTACTTCCACCCGTTATACTCTCAAAAACATCCCCCAACATCGTAGAAGCCTAAGCTCATACGTCAACACTAAGTAAAAACTGTCCTACAAAAAGTTCATCAATATGTGATTGTAATGATCTAGATGGGGACAAAATTTACCAACCATCGAAAGTAAATTATTATAAGTGCAAACTCTCAAATCCAAAGAAGGAATTGACTTTTGACTTTTTAACTTTATTTTCAAACATTCCTACCGCTGTAAATTATGAAGCCTCAATTTTTTTACTTTAAACGATTAGCAATTTATTTTGAATCGCAGTAGATTTTACTTAACTAATTTTCAATCGTAAGCGTAAATAAAAGCATAATTAACTTCAATTTAGCCTGATTTTTAGGCGCTCCACAGTCCTAAGCTCACATTTAATATGAAGGTAACTTCTCGCTGGACTATTGCATTCTACCGGATCTCTACCTCGATGATTGCGTTTCACATTCCGTTCTCTTTCTCTGGCACATTTAATCTCAACCTTAGTCAGAAGCATGTGGTGACACAAACACTTGGGAGAACACATAAGTAATCAGTTCTCATTTCAAAATAATTTAATAATTAGTAATCCTGGCACAGGGTCTAGTACCTTCCAAACAACGTTGTCATTTACTGCTCTTCAATTTTCTTCTCTCGGAGACGGAAAAGTTAAATGACAGCATCGTCAAAAAACGTACATCGAATCAAAATTTACCTCGATCTGAGTGGGCTTTTGAATGCTTTTTTTCCACAGCAACGGCGCCATGATATGCATGAAGATATTCTTGTACCTGTCGAGAGTAGATAATGGCCTTGGGTAGTCTTGAATTCCCGTCGTAACGTACGCCGGGTTCAGGAGGTTGCCCATGCTCGCGCTCAGAGTGTGACTCAAGGCTCCTGTGCTGACCAACACGAAGGTGTGCTCGTGAGCGAAGGGGTACATGACCTGAATTTGGAATCAAATTCATACAATGGCATTAATTAAATGAAATACATACATTGATAACTATGTATGTATAAACAAGAAAAAATTTTCTTATTTGAAGTGATAAATTAAATCAATATTCTATTGATCTAAGGTAATTGCCCCTAGGAGTAAAATTTGAAACTGGTCCAAACGCAATAAGCCACGTTGGGAAGAAAGCTGTAATTTCATCTCAAAATCCAAAACAACAATCACACTAAAAGAACTGACATCAATCGAACTAATACATTTATATATGATAACTATATGATATCTCCTGCACTCCTCCTATAGTACCTCATTAAACATGGCGTTGATGATGATGAGGTCAAATTCTTTGCGCCTCTTGTAGAGATCCTTCACCACGGGAACGTCGTACAAATCTTGCGCAATATTTGAAAAAATTGTCTCAAATGTACTAAATACTGCGTTAGGGTTTTTAAGCAATTCGAAAGTGTCAAAACTATCCATGTCAAAATGTTTCAGACCGTGTTCCAAGAAAACTATCTTGCTGTTGCTCTCTGGGGGCGGGTTGTTGCTTAGCATCGTCACCTGCACATAAAAACGCCATTCATTTTGCCGCACTAATATCAATTTATTTTATTATTACTATTATCGTTAATTTAAGCCTTCATAGTTACAACAAATTTGATTCCAAGTGAACGAAGAGAAAGGCCCATTTTGAATGGATTGTTGAAAACGGGGAATATATGCACAAGGCATGCTCCCTCACAGGATACTCTGCACATACAAAACGTCCGTTTTTTACCACAAACCTTATGGCCCCTCTGTGTTAAGGCCGTAGCGAGGGGCATGAAGACGTTGCGGTGGCTCTTGGAGGACACTGGCAGCAGCATGAGGATGTTGTAGGAACGCTCCGGCGGCGGCAGCGCTGCGCCTCCGACAAGCGCTCCCGTCAGCAACAGCGCCGACACGAGCAGTCCGTGCATCTTCACAAGGACAGCTAAAGTCTTAAAGATTTCAATACTCCAATGGATATTTGAAGTTATATCACCCGATGTGCTGCGACGTTAATTAAAAGGTCGTTCGATTAGGTTGTTCCGAACGAAAATATTCAAGATACAGATAGAATGAGCACAGAATAATGGAATTCTTGTTTAACTTAGGCAAAGCCTTTTGTACGATGCTGCTACTTAAACAGTCATTGTTTGGGGATCTTAGATGGAAACATGAAGTCTAAACAAAAAACTTTGACGAAGAGTTGATGGTCGAAGATGCCACAGATCTAGTAAGATTTGATCTACATTGAGTTACTGCCACCTAACAGATCGCCTTTTACGCTATATCAGTTTTACCGCATAAAAATATTTTCTTTTGTCTCGAAGTGAGGAATGATTATAAGCAAACATTCTTTAGTATGCAATTCAAAACAGGCCACAAAATATCAAAACAAAAAATGTAACACCTCAAATACTTACTTCGCTTGTCCCACACTTCGCATTATAAACTGGTAAATATTATCCTCGCTAAAGCACTTCGTAATATTATCCTACAGACCATGCATCATAGAGGTCATGTTCTCGAACGCGAAATCTGCTCATGCGCTAGTTCCACCAAATTTCCTGTCCAAGCACTTTCCGAATCAGGTGTGCACTGTTAGCAACAAACCATACTTTGACACGGTTTTTCACGAAACTTCTGAAGATTACAAGGGCTGTTCTTTTATCATAATAATCTTCCAATAAAATGATAAACCTGATTCATCTGGTCGGTCACCTACCTTCCCAGGCAATGTGAGACAAAAAAAGTTCGTGTGTTCTACCGGAGTAGGTTTACTTTCCCTCAGTCGAATTGAATCGACGCAATATGTTTTATCCTTTAGAAAGAAGTAATAGCTTCCTTTCATTCATCTTTGGCTTAATTAGATAGAAAAACGAATGCTGATTATTATCCGTCTACTTCTGGAAGATCCTAGCTTGAACCTATGCTCATTGGCCACATAATTACACAAGTTTAGAAGAATAGCGCTTTTGAGCTGAGTGAATACATTTAGCTGAGCTCGTTAATAATGAGCATTTTTTCTACATTATTTATTTCGTAGATACGCATCAACTCCTTTTGAAAGGCTATGCAAAACTTTGTTTGAAGCCGAAGCGCACAGTCGTCTTTACTTATATGGTTAAAGGTAATCAAGGAAAAGTCTTTTGCAAAATTTAGTTTCAACCAAAAGATGAAAGGAATTACGATAATACGTACATTAGATTTATTATAGATCATCTATCAAATGAGAATTTTTTTAAAAAAGGACCTACTTAAATTTTTCTTCACTTTGGGGATATGATCAGCGAACAGTCATGCAGAAAACTCCGGAATCGTTTACAATAATCAGAATCGCAATGAATTGCAAGAATTAACTTTTAAAGGTTGGGTTTGAATCTCAGTTAACTATGTACATTATCAGTTATTTCTCTCGGCCATCGAAAGTCCATTGTTGAACGTAGGCCTTCCCTCTATCTTTTCACTCCTGCCGATTTTGTGTTAGTGGTTTCCATGGTCACCGTGGCCGAGCGGTTCAGCGGTTACCCTTCAAGGAAGTTGTCGGCAGTTCAAATCCCGGCACGATGAATCCCGGTACGGTCTGTGATTCTCCCCGTTGGGAACTAGGAGAATTCAACCAAAATTCACGACTCTACCCAGGTGTCGGAAATGGGTACCGGCTTGACCGGGGGTTAACCGTCACTGCGTCCTGGTGTTGGTTATAAGCAGTCGTGGGCGTTGCGATAAGAAAAGCGATAATATTGCTTCAACCGAAAATTTATTGCTAATCGTTTATCGCAAGACTGGCAAAATTCATCGCTTTCAAATTCCCCGCAATAAATCCAGCGATAAAGTAGAAGACGAAAACCCGTTACGGTGGGAGGTTACAGGCTCATTGTTACGCGGCAAACTGATGCGGCTAAGCGCCTGGCGGCTCGCGCTTCTGTTTTTACCAGGGTTGCCAGATTGGCTTTTTCAAGGCCAAACATCCGAAATTTGGCTTTTTCAGTCAAAAATTCTGATTTTTCTGAGACTTTAGTTGGCTTGTTATGGAAATTTTAATCTGGAAACCCTGGTTGTCACTGTTTCTTTGAATAGCCCCAAATGTACGCATCTGATCTCAGCTCTGTAGTTCAAAGTGCTACCAGCGATCCAAAGCTTCTTTGTGTGTTATAACTTATATTTACTTAATTCTTATTGGATATTGCTCTCTTAACTGAATATCTAGTTAATAGATATTAGTTTTATACATTTTTTTTTGCGTTTTGAGGTGCGCCTTGCACGTGCCTCCTGCTCATACGAACGTCGCATGAGTTTGTGTTTTAACTTTTCCTTTTCAGGAAATCGTTTCAATTTTTGCGCTTTATACAGCGTTATTAATTAGTGTCGCGGCGAGCCGGTTTCAGTGTTCGAGAATAGTGAATTTAGTGATTAGAGAGTTTCAAGATGTCAGACCAGAGGACAGTGGAGGACTTTTCAGCTTGAAAGCCAGCAGTAGTGATGTGACTCAGGATAGGGAGCGGAACTTTTCCGGGGGTTTCGGGATCTGTGGACATTCCCGCCATCTCTCGCTCGAGTTCCCTCATATCCCTGGGCAGTGAGCCAGAGGACAGTTATTAAGTAATATATGGTGTTTTAAGTGTAAAAAGAGGCTTGTAACTGTATAAGTAGCATAAATGAGTTTTGGATTTATCGTTTATCGCTTAAAGGTATCTTGGAAATTTATCGCTTTTTCGTTATAGGACTTAGCGAAAAAAATAATAGCTCAATCGTAATCGCTTTGTCGCAAAATTCATAGCTGCTCACCACTGGTTATAAGGCATTTGAAAAACAAATGTACAAGATGATCTGTATCAGGCGTGATTGGAATAAAACACCTTTTTTTCTATACGAATGTTGGGATTTGTTGACATCGTCACACCACCATCTTTTTCTGGCGACCTCGGTTTCTCGTGTGTCCTCCAAAAGTCTACTGTGCGATTCAAGTCGTCCAGCGATTGTCCGTTCTACTGGACAGGTGGCCTGCCCAGTTCCATTTAAATCAACTGATTGTCTCAAGACTATCTCTGACAATGGATCCATTGGAAGGTATTTCGATCTCATCAAGTGATGATGAGTACAATCTGTACGTGAGCTCTCCGCATCGTTCATGGTTTGAAGATGTTTTTTTCAATTTCCACGTTTCTGATCCGTATGTAACTGTAGGCAAAATGCATTGATCGAATGATCGTAAACTTCTCTTACGAAAATCGGGAGATCTTTTTTGACAATGGAACTTGCTTTGCCTAAGGCTTGCCAGCCTAAGCTGATTCAGAGCATAATTTTCAATTTTTCCAAGGCAGACTTCATAACGAGACATCGACTAAAGTAATGAAGAGACTAACTTCCTCGATGTTATAATTTCCAATGATGATACTCCTTGCGTTTTCTTCATGCCCGTTACGCATGACAGTCGTCTTCCTGAGATTTATGCTTAAAACCACTTCCAGGCTAGATTCTTTGACCTCTCAGTATTTACCAGTGGTGGGCACGATAACGAAAAAACGTTATCGCGATAACCGATAAATCGATAACGAAAACCTTATCGTCGATAATCGATAATTGGCGAAAAATTTATCGCCGATAATCGATAAATCGATAAATTCCAAATTCCGATACTAGTGATAACGATATTGGTTGCAAAATGTCCCAGTCCACATGAGGCCACACTTTTGATCAAAAAAACACAAAAGAGGCCAACCTTATTACACCATAACACGTACATCCTACACGAATAGCAATTGTCCCGAACTCGTTCCACCCCGTCATGTCGAATCCCAGCGGGAAAAACTGAAATTATCGATTATCGATAGTTTGGAACCAAAAGTATCGACGATACCGATAAATCGATAACTCGGGAAAAAAAATTATCGGATAACCGATAACCCGAAGTCGTAATCGCGATAAAGTATCGCGATAACGCCCAGCTTTGGTATTTACTATAACTCTTCGGTACTGAGGGGAAAAACGATGATGTAATTGGAGAATCTAAAGTAACTCAGGAATTCGCCATAAATTTTGAGGCCGTTTTGGCTCCATTCAATATTCCGAAAGACTTTTTTCAAAACAAGCAGAAAACAGCTTTGGAGAACCGTTTTGGCTTTGTCTGACGCCCCTTTTTAGTTGAAATGTTGATCAATTTTAGTGAAGTCGAATGCATGGTACTTTGACATCTAGGATCTAGACGAGTCTATTCCAAGCTTCATCGCCCGCAGGTGCTAAGAGATCTATTGTTACGTTATCAGGTCCTGGAACCTTGAATTTTTTTATTGTTTTTTACAATAAGTCAATTCTTGGGGAATCGCGTTCTTTATTGTTTCACTGAGGTTTCCACTTCCCACAGCTTTATTCCATTTATTACTCTTGTATTCAAATTGCTGTCGTTCAGTGGCCAAGTGCGAATGCAGTTTAACGCCTGAGCACATTCCTTGCTCACAACTTCGTCTAATACAACACAGGGGCTTCATTTCAAGGTCAATGGTGGCCTTGCGGCGCTGCAAGTTCTCGCTTCTGCAGTCTCAGGACTCGAGAGGAACGAAAGAAACCGCTGCTCGCAGTCCGCACACAACCTCATAGCACCCGATGTGCCTTTTTTTTAGTCACATGCGAAAAATTAAGAATTCTAGATGACCACGTACGTCATTTTACTCATGCTTCACAAATTTCACTTAAGATTCGTAATGAATCTCGTGGATGTTGCATGACGAAGATGACGAGTAAACTCAGTTGTGCAGCGACACAAAAACACGTAATATATGTATATACTTTTCTTACGGTATGTCAGATTGTTAGTTTCTTTTGGAGACGAAACCCGCTCTCCAGTGACGCGCAAATCAGTTCGCAAAATTTGATTGTAAACTCGCTCCAAAAACATTCAAATAAGCTAGACAGTTGTCGATGATTATAGTAAAGTTTTCACATCAAAGACTCCGCAAATTCTTGAAAATAGTGACAAAATTACTACGAGAGCTAGAAAACTGCAATGAATTTAGCTTTTTTTCAATGACTACTGAAGTCTACTTCGGTATTTAGTCGTTTTTTTTAATTCTGCAGAGCTTCTTGAACAGCCGATTGACGTCGCATATAGGATTTATTGCATTGCGTTGGCTAATATTTATTTTTTATGAGTCCATTTCATATTCGACAAGATAAGGCAAGCTGAGAACATAATAGCTTACAAACCTACATAAGGAGCAACCACCGATATCTGGAGGTAGACGCGTTGTTCAAGGTCATACATATGACCCTACCCCACTGAAATACGAAGGCAAAGTTCTAACAAACCACCAATTCAATCAAAGTGCAACAGCATCATATAAATGGGATTTTTCTAATTCCAGGGAGCCATCTTCGAAGTAAAAAAGTAAATTTCAATGTAGCCTGCCAGCGTTAGCGTATCAGCATTTTAAAACCACAAAAACGCACTTAATTAATACCGTCACACATTTCCAGCATACAGAGACAATCTTTCTTCAATGTCAATAGGGAAAGAACTTTTTGCTCAAAAGCCATCTTACCTTTTCAAAAACTTCACTCCTAACTTAAAACCTGCTGCTTTACTTTTCCGCCGGTTATCCTTTCCTAACGAGCGTAGGTATGTCACTGACGAGTTGCCGAGTTGCAACCTACCCCACTCTCACAAAGTAACAAACTTGATGAAAAAGTAACAATGTCTACAATCACTAAAGTATATTAACGCCATACGAAAACAAATGATACCTAACATTGTAAGAAGTACGTTTTTTTAGTGTTTTGTGAGTTCTGTGCCATCAGCTTAATGAATACCAGAGAAATGCTTTCACTTTGTGCAGTTGGTTAGACGGCTTTTAATAGAAACCCTGAACGTTCATGGTGTGTGTTTTTGGTAATGATCCATTTTTCTTCGATATTTTTCATTATGCGAAATGTTCTCTCAGCAAATGCTGAAGAATGAGATAATTCAAGTAGGCTTAACTTCAATGATAGCAATTTAGGATAAGTTTAATCACATTTTACCTTTTAAGCGCGATTCGAAACCTCTTCTGGCTCTTTGAAACTGCCTACTGCCTGACTTGAAGTGAACTCATGCTATCCAGCAATTAATGTTTCGAATTTTTCTATCTGTACTCTTGGAAACATCACGGCTAAAAAAATGATTGAGTGTGTTCTTTTCTATCTTAAGATATTCTACAACAGTTCTAAAGTTTCAAATGAAACTTTTGTCAAAGCCGCTAGAATATGTTTGTCAATCGCTCATAGAACTTCAATACATTTATGCAAAATAAACATATTTGCCACTAAAATTCTCTTTTTAAAATAAACAGGACCAACTATCAAATGAAACTGATGAACTATCAAAGTCAGTATCTCTCATACATTAAGATTTCTAACATAGAATTATTACCTTAATGAAACAATTTCTTGTTTTTTTTATTTATGAATGCAAATGGTATTAGCTTCTAACGGATTTTAACAAAGATTTCAAAATTAGAAATTCAAGAAAAAAGTAACACTTTTGTTACGAAAGTATCACGTCCAATAAACAAGGGGTTTCGAACACTATTCGTATGCTTTTGTGAATAGAAACAAGCCCCAACACCAAGTTAAAAATTTGATTAAAAGTAATTAATGAAATATTTTATCGATATAAGAAGTATTTTTAACTTTATTTGATGACTAACACACACTATGCTCTAAATAGTAGTTACATCTTCAGCGTAGTTGTCATTCAGTTTCCTCATGATCTAGAGGTGCCTTTTATTTATTAGTAACCTTTAATGAGTGAGCTATATAACCATAAAAGATTATTCAGCGTTTCAGTTTCCAGTAATGATTGTCTTCACTTTTATGCTCCTAAACCAAAAAAAAACTGTACAGGCAGCACATGCTGAAAAATGAGTTTCGAGTTACCGGGATTCGTAAAATTTTTATGTGACGGATTTTAATGTATATTACCATGTGTTTTGGTTTGAAACGTTACAGGAGAACTTTTTCTATACTTTTTTTCGGTGTCACGGCCTATATATGTCTTCTGAGGCGAGCCTTTACCGTCTTCTCAGGTGCATTGCATCTGTCGTTTTTATTCTCAAGTTTTTTCTTCTTCAATTCATTGCAAATACATATTTAAACAATGGTAAGACGAAATGATGGAAAATAAACGTTTTCATGACTCTCATGTACAAATTAGAACCCATGTACAAATTAGTCATTACCCAGTCTAATTTTTTCGCTGGAGCATGCATGTTTTTTACCGCACAAGTGATTTCATTAGTTGGGCGGTGAAAAAGTAAAACTGGGTAACTCTCACTGGAGTGCTGTTTTAAACAACTGCTGGAACCACTCCTTTTTCTTTAAAAATCTATACGGATTTTTGAATTATTGAACGTAAAAACTTCAAATTACATTCAGAATAAAGTTCATAGAATTATGCTTGCTCATCTCACAACGAAGTTTTCCCTCATCCAGAAAGAGAGAGAGAAGTTTTATGACTTAATTAAGAAGTAATTAAGCCTCTTCGTCGCATTCAGTTGATTCACTCATGAACAATTTATTGTGGCCAAACTTTGATTGTTGAAATAATGAGGCTACAAATTTCAACCTCTCAAGGGGATACAACTATTGTATCTATGGAAATTTGCACTCTCAGGGGAAAATGGGCGAGGGCCCGTGCTGAGAGTTAGGTGGGCCTTCTTTTTGTTGAAATAAGAGGTTTTTTGTTAGGTTAAGGACCACCTTTTTTCGGTTCACTGCTGTCCTGTTTATCAGCACCTACTATTTTCATCTTCAATTTGTATCTTGTTTCATATACTTCTTTCTCAACTCACTGTTTCTATGCCCCTTGTGCATAGATTCTGCGTTCCCTTATCTCCTAACTTAACGGTTTCTTCCTTCTTACTCCCTTCGGAACGCTTTTTTAGCGGTTACGGAGGCTTAAACTAACATCTAGTCTAATCTACAAATTTCAAATTAAACTCGATTCAAAGTCCAAACCATTCTCAGTTTGCACATTTGGCACAGAAGTTTTCTCTTTGCCCAGAGGAGAGACAGCCACGCTACTCTTTCTTCGCCCATTCTGCTGATTAAAAAAACTCATTTGTAGCAGACTCTTGTTTTTAAACTATTGCACCTAGAAACTTCAAGTTTGCCTCAATTTGATGTTACAATTCCCTGTGAGCATATATATTCCATAAATTGTTCTTTCATCTACGGGATGGGACCAAGGCTTATTGCTTCCGTCTTATTCAGTCGATTTTCCCTTGAATACTCAGCTTGACCCAGCTCATATTTCAAAGTCGCGGCGATTCTTTTCTCCCGTAATGTTAGAGGAAATGAAAAACAGCAGGCATGATGACCGAACAACTTTTTTCAATATCTTAAATTTTGTTTATTCACACTCGTGGTTAAACACTTTCATGTTTTCACACTCGTCGTGGTTTACGACGTTGAAAACATGAAACACGGAAATCGTTACTATTTAACGCTTCGTATCTCTATTGTATTCTTCAATTACGCTTTTTTCATCAACATCTAATTCGTTGCTGCCTGAATCATAATCTGGAGCAAAATCAGTATCGTCTGGTTTATTCGTAATTGATGTTTTACCATAACGCATTGGTGTGGGGACGGACTACTTGAAGGAAAACATTTCAGCGCACTATCTGAACAAAATGAAGAAGTTATTATTTCCACAAAAGAACTTAGGAAGTCCAGGTGTTCCCCAAACGTTCTAGCATCATGCTACATGAGATGAAATATTCGACGTAAAATTTGTGCGTCACATACATATCATATCGATGATATGAGTGAGGGATAAAAAGTCTTCGAAGCAAAAATTTCATAAATTACATGTCTTTTGAAACATTTTTCTAATACTTATAGTACGCTCTTATGCCACATCAAGGTTTGAAAAATACATTTTCGTCCCAGACGACAGCTGAAGTAAATTGAGTGAAATGCTTAAGCTAAAACAATTTTTTTTGTTGCATCTACCGGAAAAATTAGTGAAATTAATTCACTAAGACGTCCACCTCTTTCCTTGATAAGGTTAAAATAAGTTTCGACGCACGTTAGGCTAACTCTTTCTGAAGAGTAACTAAAACTGGAGCGCAATGAAGAGTAACTAAAACTGGAACGCAACTGACGAAGATTACCTGAATTTTTTGCCATATTTGGGCCGTGAGTTTTTCTTTCATGATAAGATTTTCTTATAAATTTTCAAGCTGAAAAATTTCATCTCCTAATGGTGCTAGAATTTGAAGTTTCAGAGCCCCTAATTTATTGTGGGTCAGCAGAGGGCTTCTGAACCCCTGTTATTTTTCAAGAACACTAAATTTGTAAAATTCATACCTGAAGGTTTTAGCCCTAGCTTTTGTCATCAGTAATTAATGTATAAAACGCACAACTTTTAGGCCAATAATTACCTTTCATATTTCATAAAATGTTTGTTTGAGGTCCAGCTACACTTTATCTGCCTTTTTGTGACGACGGGTTTTATTTTTAATATTGTAGTAGAATTTTCTCGTTTAAGATTTCCATCCCCACTTCAATGCGTTAGGTATAACAGTAAAAACGGGTAAACCAAACGATACTGGTTGAGCACCAGCTTGAGATCCAGATGCATACCAAACATTGGGGAAATTCATACAATTGAAGAATTCAATAGTAATGAAAGTGATCGTAGAATGGACGACGGTGATTCTGGGCCAGTAGATGTCAATATTGTGGCAGAAGAAGCTAAATGCACTGTATGGGACAAGGAACGCCCGAAACTCCTCCCACAAACGATGAATAGTAACCGTTCTTGCGTTTTGGAGTTTCAACGTCGTGAATGGCTGTTAACCCCATGTGTGATGAAACAAGCTAAAAAAATAATGGGAAAAAGTTCATTGTTCATACAGACTGTTTTTTATTTTATTTTGCATTAAGTTGGAAAAAATTGTCACAGCTTTGAAATGAGAGCTGGGCTAAACTTATTCATACGAAAATCAAATGGTTTAATGCCTCGCTTCCTCGTATAGATGAAAGCAAAACTTCTGTGCCATACGTGCGCAAAAAAACATGTAACTTCAAACTGAGCTAACGGTGAATTTCTAGATTCGATAATTTAAAAATAAAGTGTCGCTAAAATGAGTATTTTTTATCGAAAATCTACTGAAAACGATAGGGGCTGAGGGAGCCTTGCTCTCCCCTGTGGACGCAGAGAAGCTCCTCTGCTTGCGGTCAAATAGAAAGAGTTTCAAGGTTTTAATTGAAAATTACATTAAATTAAACAATTAGTTAGTTAACCCTCCTTGACCACCATAAAGGTGTTGCAAAACAGAGGAAGGATGAAGTCATCATGTAGCATGGAGCAAAGGGAACAGGGAATCTATCCACAATACGTTCTCGTGCAGGACACCCTCGCATAGAAACCGCAAGGTAGGAAGGAAGAGGAAAACGACGAAGAAGAGTTAGCAATGAAAGCATGAGAACGTAAAGCAGCGAAGTAGGCATGAAAGAATAACGTTTCAAATGCCTATCTATAGCCGAGGTATCACCTAACGCTATCGCCCTTGAGGGTGCCAGTCTTTAAAGCAAAGTGTAGACAAACCTATCTTATCTAAACCTATTACCAATGTAATGCCCTTTGAGAGAATTTTAAATTGGAAACAATTTAGCGTTCCCAAGTGCAATGGTGTAAAGTAAGTCTGGTCAAAATGAGTGTTCTTCGGAAAATCAACTCAGCGCGACAGGGGTTGAGGCGAGCCTCTCTCTCCCCCCTGGAGTAGAGAAAAACTTCTGTGATACATATGGGCAACAAAAAATTGTTCGCGCGCAATTTTGAGACGACGGGCGATTTACCATTACAATACATGTTCGTTTGACCATCACCATTACATCTTTCGCACATCAGCAATCGTACTGCTCTGTTACAGCACAAAAGAATCAAATTTATTTCCAGTTTAATTATTTGGTTTCACGTACTATTCCGATAAGTTTTTGTTAACGAAAAGCAGAAATCGACACACACAAATTTTGTTACGATAAATCTCTTGAGTCAATGTAAAGACAGAAAACGTAAGATACCTTTTATGGTAAGGGGAAATCATCTTCAATGAAAGCAAAAAAGTTTAGGTTACACTCGGCTGCAAATTTGGCTTTGGAGACTTGTTAGAGATAACTTCAAAGCGCACGAAACGCAGAGCGTCACCACGACTGATGAGATTCTCGTGAGCAAACTAAATAATGAAGGTCGGGCCGGCAAACAGGACGCGGGCTGCGGTGATGCGGTTTCGTGTCCCCGTTATTTATTTCCTTTGTTCATATCATCTAAGCTAATGGCGAGGTTTTTAAGCAATGCCTCCGATATTTCCATAAGCACATGCGCGGCGTCGATGAAACTCAACAGCTCGAGGCGGACAACGATGACTATATTACAAGAAACATCTTTATTGATCCCTATTGAACATCTTTAGTGATTAAGCGCAAACTTAATGAATTGAGGATTGCCTATTTTAATTAGATAAGACGTTAGTTTAAGCTTCCCTAACTGCTCAAAAGCGTTCGGAAGAGAGGAAGGAGGAAAGCATCATTTAGTATGGAGATTAGGATACGCGGAATCTGTGCAAAAGGAGCATAGAAACTGTGAGTTGAGGAAGAAGTTAATGAAACAAGATTAAAGTTGAAGAAAGTAGTAGGCGCTGAAAAACAGGACGGCAGTGAACCGAAAAGAGGTGGTCCGTAACATTAAAAAATTTATTTCAACAAAAAGAAGGCCTACCTAACCCTCAGCTCGGACCCTCACATTTTTCCCCTGGAAGCGCCAATTCCCATACAGTGGTTGTGTCCCCTGTGGGAGCCCAAGTGACTTCTAAAACCATATACATGACATTGGCAAGTCATATCGCTTAATCATAGGGTAAGGAGAGCTAAATCTAAAGGACGCATTAGATTAGATTGTAAGTCAGTTTAAGCCTCCCTAACCGCTACGAAAAAAGGAAGGCACCATTTAGTGTGGAGATGAGAGAATGAGGAATCTAAACAGAAGGGACGTAGAAACAGTAAGTTGAGAAAGAAGTTCATGAAATAAGATAAAAGTTGAAGAAGAAAGTCAGAGATACTGAAAAACAGAACAGTAGTGAGCCGAAAAAAAGTGGTCCACAACATAACAAAAACAAACATTTTATTTCAATAAAAAGAAGGCTTACCTAATTCTCAGCTCGGGCCCTCACATTTTCCCCCTGGAAGCGCTAATTCCCCTAGATAGTGTAGATGCATCTCCCTGAGGGGTCCAGTGCACGCATTCCGCTTTTAATCCTTCGAGGTAGCAGAAGGAATGATACGAAATATTATCGTAAATGAAAAGTTTAAAAATGTAACATTTTACATGCGCTAGGTACTACATTACCCGCTTTCCTACTCAAAAAAAAAAATTCCGAAGGTAATTGTTCTTCGAAATTCGTAGTGAATCCAATGCAAAACTGCACACATTGAATTGTAGACAGGCAAATAATACGCTTCATAAAAAACATTTCTTTACTCGTACTATTTATCATTACCGTAAAAATCAGATTCATAGAAATTCTTCAAGTTCTGAGAAAAACGTAAGCCAGCTTCAATATTCTCGTACTACTTTTTAGCACAACGACTACGTTCCAAAAATTCATAAAGAAGCTTAAGCAAAGTGCTATTAAAATTGCAGGGGAGAAATCGAAGTCCAGCTCACATTTAAACTAAACCAATCGTGCATCATCTCTTATCCCAAAAGTCCATCTCAAGGAGCCAAAACGCAGGCAGAGCAGCAGAGGCGAAGTGGTCTCACGGCTGAAGCTCACGAATTACTTTTCACTACACAAAGGTAACACGACAAAATTTGCAATACTAAATTAGAAAACTACGAGCTGCACTGTAAATCGTCTGACGATACATTTTCCCTAACATGGACCGTTTAAACAGAGCAAGACTATGAAAATGACAATGACAATGAATGCTCATTTCGACAACAGAGCCGGTATGTAATTTTGTCAAATTGTTAAGTGCAAACAAATAATAATCTGTCAGTTTATCATGAAACTATAACAAAACGTTGAAATACTTGTACTTGAGATTGAGAGTATTATCAAAGCGATAATTTCACATCACAAAAAAATTGGTTCAAACAGTTCATCCACTAAGGCAGTGGCAAACATACACACAGAAGAAATCCTAATGAAACGATTAACCATAGGCTCAGCACCAAATTTGAATTGAGTTCACGATACCGGAACAAAGAAACGACGACCAATAGCCGCAGTGCAATGAGGCAGCTGCACAGAGCGCGCACGCCCGCAGCACAAGCGACCGCTAGGTTGTACACTAGCACACTCCGCATGTCAGGCAGAAGTCTGATTCATTAAGTTGGCAGTTTTCCCGCATGACGTGAGGAGAAGAGACAAACTAGGCACTCCTCCATAAAATGATGGACCGTATACTCGAGCTCACTTTGCGTACATACAGGCTAACTAAAAAATTTATGTACAATAGTACAGTATATACGATATACTTCGGTACAGGAAAAAGACGATGTACACAAGGACTTTCTGAACTCCCACGTTGTGCTTTTCCTACACCTTAGCGCGTCGAGAACATCGTAGTTTGGCTACAGGTTCTGTAGAATAACTGATAATTCCTTTAAAATGATAACATAAGTTCACTTGATATATACATCAAGCAATTCGCCTGGCGAAATGTCAACGAGCAGCCACATCAATTATAAAAACAAAGATCTACATCTCACAGATACCACTAAAATGAACACTACGCTTTTGAAAATCAGGCTGTGACTTCAGGACACAACAAACTGGTTCATTTTCACTGGAAATACATGGGGTATTTACAACGTTAAATTTAGGCATCCAACGTGCCCATCCGTACTCTGAACATCGCAGATGAACCGCGATAGGTAAACTGGAGCATCACTTGGGTAAAAAAATGACCTCACAGAAAGTACTTCCGTGACGTAGTTTTGAAACGAGCACATAAATGTTGCTTTCAAAGTAACCACTCTCGTTACAATTAACAATAGAAATTAAATCTTTGTTACCACAAAATGATAACATCTACCATGGATGTCACAGAGCTACATTAACTACCGAACACTTTCAAGCTGAGTAAATAATTTAAAATACAAAACCCGACAAGCCGCACTTCAAATAAAAGGCTGAGCAATCAACGGAAAATACAATGCCTAATACAATGATTATCGAGAATGACGAGATGTTCTAGACCAATAAATCTAATTCAAAACGAAATCTAAGATAATCCTGGTCCTCTAATCTTCATTCCTCAACATTTTGGTGCATCAACTCCAAATGTAAATTAAGCTACCCCCAGGTTTTTCTAAAGACCAAATATCAAATGAACAGAGAGTAAACGTTGATCAGAAGAGATCCACGAGGTAGACGCAGATCCGCAGCGCATTACCGGAACTGGAAGATCTGCATACTGTGGTCGGGGACGTGCGTCAAGTTAAGCGACTGGAACCTGAAAACCAGCACGCACGTTAGAGCGCAAACTCCTCCGTTCCTGTGGCACACTCCGACCGATTGTAATCTTTCATCAAAAGTGTTAAAATGCAATCTTTTACCGACTTGTGTACTACAACAATTTGACACTTCACTTTGAATTGACAATATGGTAACTGCTGTGAAAATGAGAGTATTAAAACAAATCAGTGGGTTAGCCTCACCATTCTGAAGTCCTGTGATAATAGTACCCTTCTATGCTGGCTTTTGACCGCTGGAAGCAGATGTAGTAAAAGCCTTCAAAAGACGCTCCACTGATATTCTTCACCTGCAAAACATAAACCGTGAGATGCGTGGCTACCCTTGCCATGACTCGCAACAACTCAAAAAGCCCAGATGAATTTAATATTTTCTGATTCAGTAACACATATCTGAAGAGAGCAGAGCTCTCACTGAAAATGAAGGAAACAACAGATTTTACATTACCACTGCAAAACCATACCCAAAAATGGTAAATTTCATAACTTAAGCTCTGTAAATGATGAACTTTTTGAAATAAAATTGGACACTAGCAACATTTCTTCGTGACTAATACTTTTTACTCTGGATAGCTTAAGTCTCCCTAACCAAAAAAAAGGTGCTTTTAAGAGAGGAAGGAAGAACGCACTATTCAGTATGGAACCAAGGGAATGGAGAATCTATGCACAAGGTGTGACCCTGCACATTCAAAAAGCAAAATTGAAAGTTTATGAAAGAGATGAAAGTTTAAAAAAAAGTAATAGGTGCAGAAAACATGTACAGCAGTGAACTAAAAAAGATTGTTCATAACAGAGTAAGAGCGTATTCTATTCAAAGGAAAGGAAGGTTTACCTATCCACATGCTCACGGTCTTGCATCTTCTCCCTTGGAGCACTAATTTCCACACATACATTAGTTGCATCCTCAGAGGGGAGCAGTTTCAGCTCCTATTAACATTTGCCTAGATTTTAAAACTTTGCTCCATTGCACTTCTCTAAGACAGCAATTTCAAGGATCAAAAGCTGTAAAAATGAAAAGCAAATCCATACCTTGATTCAAATTGGAACATTTGATCTACAATTTCTTGCTTCAGGGACATTTTCTTCAAACAAAGAAGAAGTTTGGGTAGTACACTAGGAGCTGAACCTATTCTCATTGTTGAGCAAGAGCACACCTAAAACAATTTCATCGTGGAAAAAAAAAAATCAGGAAAAATTCAGCTACATAGTAAGGAATTGGCTCTAAATTGCTTTAGCACCTGGATATTTTTTCCTAAGTTTGCAGCATTGATCTGTATATTTTTGGTCCCATTTTTGTTTGGTAGACCTTAATTATAAGTTTGAAAGACATTTTCTGTGCGTATGTTAGCATTGCCATCCCTCAAAAAAGAACACACAAGATTTTTGCTCATTTCTGACAATTCCCACTTGACATGATTTTGCATACACTCCAAAAAATTGAACAAGACAGGAACATTCCAAACAAAATTTTATTTTCAAAAAATTACAAACCTGTGTACCTCACGTGATATTGTAGAGGTTTTGTCTGAGGTTCTTCACAACAACAAGAAATGTCTGAGATCCTATAAAATGAATTAATTTTGCACTGATTTTTTGTTTTTAACTTACAAAAAAAAATTCTGCACCAAAATCCTCAAATATTTTTGGCTGTTCAAGCTTCATCAATATTTTGAATACCCCATTGGCTGAAGAAAAAACCACAATTCAAACACTTTATTTTCAGAAAGATTATAACCAAAAACTATTGAGATATGACTATGGACTCAAAAAAGTTTTGGACATCATCCCATTTTGAATGTACACTTGCCTGATTGAGTGGTTGCCAAACATGAGAGAATATAAAAGGGTGAGTAATTTCACAGTATTATGATAAAAAATCAAGCAAAAACAGTATTTTCTAGAATAGGCTTAGAATCAGCTTCATTTCAGAACAACTGGCCAACCATTCTGAACTTACTAACAGAGAACAAGGATGGTAGTCACACGCCAAGACAATTTTAAGCCATTGTAATATATTTTGGCAAATTTCATGTAAATCTGGAAAGCTGCTAATGAAAACTCACATGCAACTAATTCGTGGCAAATATATTATACAAAAAAAGAATTGCCTAACTGTAGTTCCTATTCTATCATCCAGAGAGTTAAAGTAGGGCAAACTAATTATTCTAAAGCTGTGAAGGGCATTAGATTAACTAAATTTAAGAAATAAAGAACTTTTATTCAACTTCTAAACTAACTAAAGTACAGCAATAGAATAATAAAAAGCTCACCTTATGATCAGGTACGAGGAACTGTTCTTTCCAGCGCATGTAGATGAATTCACTGTCTTTGAGGGCTTCATAATCAAAAGTATCACTGTTGAAGTTCTTTGTGTACTGGTAAAAAGATGGGAACTTTCCCTGCAAAATATGACCCAAATTAAAATGTGCAACTATGGTGAAATGTAAAAAATGGTAGATTATTGGTTAAGCCTCCTTAACCACAACAAAGATATTCTTAAGGAAAGAAGTAACCACTTTGGATGGTATTAAGGCAACGGAGAATTTACCCATAAAATGTCCCCTACATCCTGTGCAAAAACACAGCAAGATTGAAAAAACTTTCCCAAATGAGCTAAAAGTTGAAGAAATTAAAAGGCATTGAAAAAAAAGACAGCAGTAGCCCAAAAAAAGATGGTTCATACAGAAAATTCCTCCATTTCAACAGAAGGCTTACCTAATTCTCAGATCAGGATCTCACATTTTCCCACAGTGTGCTAATTTCCTTAGCTGCATTATTTGTATCTCCTTGAAGGGTGTAGGAGAGTGATATCTCTACATTTTCCAAACCATACTTGCATATCAAAGTACAAAATATATCAATAAAACAAGTTTAAAAAACATTAAACAAAGTTTAAATGACATCATACAATTAGTGTAAGTTGCTAATGTGTATTGAAAATAGAAAATATGACACAGACTACATCTACAGGATTCAAGTTCATGTAAATTATTTGAAACAAACATGCGTCATAGATTCTCTGAATAGGAACACAGCTAATCCTTTTGGAGCCAAAAATAAATATTGACAGAACAGAGGTAGTAAGGGAAGCGAACGGTTTTTTGGGGCCCTAAACTGAAAATGCGATTATTGCCTTAAAATGCTCCTAAACCCTTCCTCTATCATGTAGAAACGTCATTTGTCCCGTGTTGGCAACTCAAACCCCCATAATTACCCCCAAATTGCCCCCCTCCCCCGCAGTTGCGCTCAGAGAGACCAACTGCGGCTCTGCTTAGCTCTGGTTGGTTGGTCCAAAAGTTTTTCTTTGTTTGTAGACAACTGTCCATTCATTAGAGAAGTCAAGTGGCCTCTTGACCTTCTTAGTGAGTGGTTTTGTGCTTGACCGTCCTTTGAAATGCCTAGAATTTCAAATGCAGCTGTTCGTTCTGGCCGAAGATGCAATTTCAACTTTGAGGGGCAATTCCAGCTACAGCTTTTTGCCTATGGAGGAAATCTTTTTGCATCGTAAAGATCGAGGTGGGTACTATAAATACCCGATATAGTTTTTTGATAAGTTGATCAGAAATTTTTTTATTTAAAAAAAAAATTAAAATTGAGTCAAAAATTCAAAATAAAATAAAAAATTCTGAAGTGATATCAAGAAACTGTCTCGAACATGTTTAGATATGTTCATTGTGAATCGAACAAAAAAACTAATCGCCTCTATGTACAATATTGGCTTAGAAATTGAAATTTTAAGAAATTTGCCTCTGGGTGGGGGGGAGGGGTTGGGTGAAGGGGGTGTGGGTAAATTCTTGAAACTTTATTGGCTATTAATGTTTATTCGAATGTTATAAACATGCTGTGAATTCCTCAGAGCTTATTTCACTACGGAAGTATTTCTTTTTAATTTTTTAATATTTCATTGGGAAAACCGTTCGGCGCCCTCTGCAGTTTGCAGCAAGTATTAGTGACTTATTAGTAGTAGTGACTTATTAAAACTATGGAAGACTTATCTGAAGTGTTTTAGACTTATTAGTTGTGTATTAGTTTGTAAGTTCTGATGAAAAAAAATATGAAATCATATAAAGGATACAATGTGTACTCTGCATTATGGTGTCTGGTAACTTTGTCATTTTTTCAAAACATGGTCCGTAGACTTTCACGGGCAATTTCTCCTACAGTTTTGTACCTATTGAGAAGATTTTTTTGCATCGTGAAGAGCAAAATGAGTACAATAAATGCTAGGGAAATTTTTTTTTGAAAATTTGATTCAAAAGTTGATTGAAAATTTTTTTATCGTCCATAAAAAAATTAACTGTTTTTAAAATTCAAATAGTTGTAAATTTTTCTGTTTCCAGCAAAAACAAAAAACCTTTCCTGGTTATTGTAGGTATTTTGACTATAAATTGAACAAAAAAAGCATTTGTCTCTATGTACAATATTGGCCGAGAAATTGAAATTTTAAACAATTTTCCATGGAGGGGGGAGAGGAGGGGGGTATGGGTAAATTTTAAAATTTTTAGAGCTACAACTGTCTATTTGAATGTTATAAACAAGCTGTGAATACCCCAAAACTTATTTCCCTCCAAAAGTATTTTTTATTAATTTTTCAAAGAATTCATTGGAAAATTTGTTCGCTTCCCTGAAAGCCTCATGTAGCATACATCATCAGTCTATACTGAAATAGTTCAAGAATATAATTGTTCTCAAATTCAACGTACAAATGCACATAGTAGATTTTTCTCCAAGTAAGATCATAGCCTCTTGCAAATAAATTTTATTCAATAAATCCCTTTTGGCAAACATGCAACTACTCTATTCGGGGCATATTTAGTTCAGAATACTTTGGAAAGCAAAAACTGCAGCATCCCTTTATCACGTTCATCGCGTTTCCGTGGTGGTTAACGGTGGTTTGGTTAAGTTTAAGTAGCAGAATTGGGAAATCGACTTTAATGCTTGAATAAATTTTTATTCTTCCTAATAAATATGAAAAATCCAATTTCACAATAACATTTGTTCTCATGTGGTAAAAGATTTTCTTTGAAAAGGACGCAAAACAGTTGAAAATATCATTCATTTATACCGGTGCGTAAATGGGTAATTTACCTGTTGGTACACATGTGGCCCAATATGCGAGGAACGTGTTAAGCAATATGTCCCTCAGAAAATGTCAGCAATGTTTTCAGGCCAATATACTTCCAAAAGAATGGCATAGAGTGATTTATCACTAATGGAAGCATACAAAATACCAGTTGCTTGCAAAGAAGCATAATTAATTCAACAAATACCAAACCAAGCAGCAATTATGAGTTGCTAGCTAACATTATAGAAAAGGAGACAAAAAATTAGCTAGCAGTTGACAGCACTAACATATCTAAAACTCTTAAGTCTAAAAAAACAGAAGCTATTCGAAACAGCATAGATACAAAAATATTAAACTGATTGGCCTTTATCAATTTTCTAAGTTAACAAAGTGAGAATATTATTGAAAATTAAGCCAGCCATGAAAATATCTAGATGATAACTTCTAAAAACAATGCAATTAAAGAAATATAGAAAACTTGGGTATTGATGTTCCATCACAGCATCTGAACAAAAAGAAAATGGAAATAGAGCCATTTCTTAGCCTCACCCAATGTTTCTTGTCAACTTCTTCGTCAGCCTCCCACTTGCGCGTCAGGAATGGGTAGTCGGCACTGACTATCTCCCCCTCAAAAAAGGTTGTCAGTGTGTGGTACTCATCAGTCAGCCCCGTGATGGTCAGGTACCCGCACAAGTAAGACTTTGCCTCATCAACGTACTGCAAATAAACATACATTTTAGAGCATAGTTAATTCTAATAGCTGTGTGAGGAATTCTACCATAAATACTTCCAATTCACTCCCACATCTGTCACCAGGTATCACACCATTAAAAGCCCAGCATCAAAACCAGTAACTCTCTTTGAAATACAGGGAAGAAAGACTGTTTGTTTACATCAACATTTCGGTTATTTCATCTCCTAGCATTTAATACAAGAAATATAGTGAAAACAAAATCCCGTTTGGCACATAAATTATGCAATAACAGTGTCATAATGCAATAACAGTCAGTGATACATAGGCTGAGGAGGTCTGTCGTGTAAGAAGAGCTCATGAATTGCTTCTCAGAGTAATTATATCTACAGTATAAAAATTGCATGAATACATAAAACTCATTAGGTAAGATGAACTTATGAATAATAAACACCATATTGAAATGAACAGCCAGTAGAATTTTTTGAATCAAAAATAATTAAGAGCAGAAGATTCATAAAAATCAATGGTTGAAGTTCTTTCCAAGGTTCAAAAAGCAATAAATGAATAACTTGTAATAGCTAAAATTTGCACTGATATCACTAGAAAAGAATGTATAATTTCAAAATTAGCAGTGCACACAAAATTTCAAGATAATTTACGTACTTGATAGTACAGGAACATTGTTTATACATTAATAGATCCAAGTTGCTAAGGCTACATTTTTGTGCGAAAGAGATTGTACAAACTCTATGTGCTTCTCACAACATAACACTATCTAGTGAGCATCATACCTGCAAAGTAACTTCAACATCATAGGATTTTCCTTTAGATTTTTGATAGCCCTTGAACTTAGATCCATTGTACAAGAGACTGGTTATCACACCAGGCTGAACACTGTTGGCTGGGACTGGAGGGGTGATTCCATCATTGGTAACTTTGACAGGCATTTTCAGTTCTCTGAAATAAAAAATACAGGAAATAAACATCAATCATTTATGTTATTATATTACCATGTAGGGATATTTTAACCAATTAAACAATGTTATGTGAGAATATTCTTATTAAAAAAAATGGAACACATATGCCCTTCTCTCATAAGCTTCAAGGACAGCGTCAGGAATCCAGGATTTTAAGACCATTTGAGAAATAGGGATTGTTGCTGCTATAGGAAGTGTAAGAGGTCAGGTACATCCTGAGAAAAACTGAGACTCGTACGGGGGAGCGGGCTCGTTCGCCCACTATGGGGATTTGAAGAATGGGGGAGGAGAGGGAAGTGGTATTTTATCATGTTACACACTTTCTTCACGGCACAACGTTGCTATGTCTATATATTACTGTATAATGATTTCAGGGGTCTAACCTGAACCAAAAATTTTACAACAAATTTTAATTATATTTGTTTATGTTTCTTTGTTTTGCCTATACTGAAAACCCCGGAAGTTGGGGTTTCAAAATGCTTCTTCTCCAACAGTTTTAAAGCTAAAGTGATGATTTTGATATCATAAGATGCAAAAAAATGAGGGCTTTCCAAAAACTTGAATTGTTTTTCAAAATTAATTTTTGTTCAATAGTTATAATGTCATATATCCATATTTTGTAGAAAAAAAAAGTTGCTCTCAAGTTTTTCAAGTTTATTACACAAAACTGAAAAATTGGGAAAAAGCACTAAAGTTTTTGGAATGTCCACGTCTTTTCGCATCCAATGATACCAAAATCATCAATGTAGCTCAAAAACTGTAGTAGGAAAAACATTTTGAATCCTTGAATCATTTTGTCAATTGCTTTCAGCACAATCTATGCCAATGACCAAAGACTTGAATTTGAAGCAACCATCAATGGGAAGCCTCCCTATGTATTTTTCATTCTGCCAACTAATATCAAAAGATAAAATGCTTAAATTTAATAACTTTATGAGAAAAAACTCATTAGAAATTTGAAATAGGAAACCAAAGAGGCCATTTTTGAATTGTCTTTGCGGTGAACAATTGCCAAATTGCAGTGAGCGTGTGAATGAATCTACTTAGGTTATTTTTCAAAGTCTACCAGAAATAAATATCTAAAAATGAGGTATTTTCTTAAAACACAGATCTTTCAAACAAAAGAAACTAATAATATCTCTTTAAATGACATATTCAATAAGGTTTTACATTACCATTAGCTTTACTCATAACTGTAATAATTGATGCTTCTAAAATCCATTACTAAGCAACTGAAGGCTGCAGGTGAGAGGCCACACTAAAATTCCTGGGATCTATCACCAGTATCACCAGAGATGCCCATGATTGACTGAAAGAATATCTCATTTTAATATTAAATATATTTATGGCTCTCAAGCCACAACAAAACAAAATGAAGGAACTACATATTTAGTATAGACTAAAATAAAAAGAGAATAAATGCACAATTGTGAGTCACTACACTAATTATCTCGGTCAACATCGGGTTTAATGCGCTCACAAAAATTAAGAATTCCGTTTCCAAGAATCACTAAAGAAACACTTTTAACAACGTTTTACATTAATGACATTCTGCTCGCCAATGCGTAATTTTTTAATTATTCAACTTTGAAGTTATATGAACGTTGTTTATAAAAGTGAAGGAATGGACACGTAAATATGCTGTAATACGGTATCGGCGTAACGATGGGTGAGGTAAGGGTAGGTTATATTAGGTTAGTTAAATAAACTAACCTAAAATAACATTAATCAATCTAAAATGGCTTACCTTGACTTACGCTAACCGAGGCTGTTATTTTCTCGGCAAGAAGTGGGCGTCTCCCACCAGAAAAGTGGGCGTGACCCAACAATGCGGCGACTGAGCAGCCGACCATATCATGTTGTTCCTATCAGAACGTAATCATTGTTATATCTCAAAAAAACCGCATCAGCAAGCAGAACGTCATTCGTGTAAAACGTTATTAAATGTGTGCCTTTAGTAATTCTTTGGAACGCAATTCCTAATTTTCGTGAGCGCATTAAACCCGATATTGATCATTATCTCTACATAGAGACAGTAAAAACAGCAGAAGACAAAGAAAAAGATAGTAAAAAGAAAAGAAGTGCAAAAACTGAAAGAAGCATAGTACCAGGCATGAAAGACTAAAGTATTGTGGGCCTCTCTATAGCTGATATAACCTATCAAAGCACAAGCAAGCAGTATTTAATGATATAGTTTTCAATTTGAAATGAAATAATTATGATGAATTTGATACTTATCATAAAATTAAAATAGCAACATATCTTCTACATTACATTTTGTTTGAAATTGTGTTTAATGCACTCACGGAATTTATAAATTTAGTTCCCAAAAATCAGTAAAGAAGCACATTTAAAAACGTTTTACACAAATGACATTTTGCTTGCTGATGCGTCATTTTTGAGATATAACATGAATTACGTTCAGGCAAGATAACATTATACAGTCAGCTGTGTGAGCCTGCGCTGCACCTGCATTGTTGGAACACGCGCAATATTTTGGCAGGAACCATCGGTGTCGGTGTAGCTAAATTGAGCCAAGTTATTTTAGGTTAATTTAGGCTAGTTCTTTCAACTAACCTAATATTACCTAATCTAATCTTACCTATCATTATGTCAATACCATATTACAGTATATTTATTTATCCGTTTCTTCACTGTACAACGTTCCAATAACTTCAAAGTTTAATAACTCAAAAATTATGCATCAGCAAGCAATATGTCATTTGTGTAAAACATTCTTAAATGCGTTTCTTAAATGATTCTTTGGAACAAAATTTTGTCAATATTGAATTTAAGCCTTTCACAAAAATTAAAAATTCCGTCCCAAAGAATCACTGAAGAAACGCACTTTAAAACATTTTATATGAATGACATTCTGCTTGCTGATGCGTTACTTTTGAGATATAACAATAATTACGTTCAGATAGGAATAACATTCTACGGTCGGCTGCTTAGTCGCCGCATTGTTGGGTCACGCCCACTTTTCTGGCGGGATACGCCCACTTCTTGGTGGGAAATTTAACAGCCTCGGTTGGGATAAGTTAAGGTAAGCTATTTTAGGTTGATTTATGTTATTTTAGGTTAGTTTACTTAACTAACCTACCATAACTTACCCTAACCTAATTCATCGTTACGTTAATACCGTATTACAGCATATTTACGTGTCCGTTTCTTCACTTTTATATACAACGTTCTTATAATTTCAAAGTTGAATAACTCAAAAATAACGCATCAGCGAGCAGAATGTCATTCGTGTAAAACATTTTTAAATGTATACCTTTAGTGATTCTACGGAGTGGAATTTTTAATTTCCGTGAAAGGCCTAAATTCAATTTTGACCTAAAATTTTTAACATCTGTGAGCACATTAAACTCAATATCAACCTACATTTCTCTCAAAAAATTGAGTTTTACTCCTACAGTAGCATTTGTAACAAGGTCAGCTATGTATCCCATGATAAACCATTAATCAAAAAAACTACATTTTCAATAGAGATAAACACAATTCTCAACAGCAAAATCAATTGAAAAACTGCTCAAGAATTTATTCAGAAATTATGCTTCATCTATTGTTGTGCTCCACTAAGTACAAACAAAATTTTATAGGCAAATGTGATCAAACCATGGACTCTCACAAGCAAATAACACTCCATATTCACAACTTTAAAGCGTGTTATCAAAGACTTACAGATAGAATTCAGATATGTTTTGATTCAGGCTGACAAGACAAGGGTCAAATGATGAGTCGATCAATCACTTGGGGAAAATAAAGAATAATCAATAAAAATTTGCAGTACTCAGAGCTGCTCGGATGAATTGCTGATATTGTGTTTTCTCATAAGGTTAACTCTAGCCCAATTCCTGATGCAGACTCTGAGTTTTGTCTTTTTTCCAGCTGCTCTCAATTTCTCAAAGCCTCCTTCATCTTGGAAATACGGAATGCTGTTTTCGGAACCAATTTCAACCCCTATTGGAACCAACTTCATCCGTTTAAATTTTATATTAATCTCAAAATGGAATTTAAAGAATTCTATATCTGTACATGTACCACAGAGGTTTTTTACTCATAAAAGGAGGAGAGAGAGAAGCTCGCCTTACTCTCGTCGATTTTACAAAGAGCTCTCATTATGAGAAGGCACTCATCTCTGCCCTATTGCACCAGAAAACTTAAAATTTACCTCAATTTAAAGACCAATTTTTTCTTATCGAGCAGGTAGAACTTTTTTTTTAGGGGAGGGGGGGGAAGCAAATGAGCGAAATTCCCCTCACTCCCGTCGAGTTCAGTCGATTTTCGTAAAATGTTCCTTTTATCCATGTTATGATTTGCAAACCATTACTGCTAAAAGAGTCAAATTAGTTTCATTTTAGCTCAAATGATTTTATATTTCCAAGTTTAACATACAAGTTTTTCTTTATTCAGGGAAGCGGAGATTAGGGGTTCTTTTTATCTCAGATGGGTTCTAACCTCAAGAACTCTTATAGTCTTAGGTCTAATATTTAAAACATCGCGCTTAAAACTACACAATGTCTATTTCCCACCCAAAACATTTAATGTACAGTCGATTTTACTAAAACTGTTCATTTTGATTAGATGTTGATTTCTAAACCATTGCAAAAAGAAACTTCACATTAGTCTCAATGTAAATCCTAATACACGACCCTTTTGAACATGCACGTAGCTTTTGCCTTTGCATCCATGGAGGAAGGAGCGAAGCCCCCCACACCTCGAACGTTTTCTTTTGATTTCTCTAAGAACATTCATTTTGATCACTGGTGGTTTTAGACTATTGCAACAGAATACTTCAAATTAATTTCAATTTGAAAACTCCTTTCGCTCTCTTCGCAGATAATCAATTTCAATGACAACATTTAATATCACGCTTTAGTATTTGACCTGTTACATCTGGAAACTTCAAATTTGCCATACTAGTTGAGCTTGAATAATTTGAAGCCCTAAAATTTATCTGTGAGCCTAACCTAACTCAACCTGATCTAGTGTTTATTTAAAAAAAATGAGCTTGTGTTCAGTGTGTTTCTCGTAAAACACTCGCCTTAGTTGAAACACGAGAAATTTTATGAACTTGATGTTAAGACCAATAGTTTGCAAGTCAATGCTGTGTTAAAGTCAGTGCTCTACGAGAAATCGACTGAATACGAGAGGGCAAGAAAAGTGAACTTCCTCTTGCTCTCACTGGTGAGATTCCCCTTACGGTTAGGGTTTCCCAAAACCGCTAACACCTGTCCGTATTACTGCTACGAAAATTCTACTTATTGCTAGCCATACCGCGTAACTTCCTGATGTCTTGTTCTATTTTCCCTGTTCATACGTTGGTGTTCTCTGTTCTTGTTTGTCGAGACTGTGACGTACTATTTAGCTATTACCGTTTGTTTTTTACGTAACTAATTAGTCTATTCTTCGAGCCTATTCTGTAGGTGATCCCTTGTCACTGCCTAGTAGCGCTTTGAGCTCCGGCCGCGCAACCCAGCGGACGGTAATTATGTTTCAAATTCTCCACAACGCGCCCTGGAGACGGACTCTAAGTTTATGTGAACGTGACTGCATTTATATTGCTTAAAATAGCCTAATATTTGGTTGCTAACCTTATTTGACCACAGAACGTTAACATTGCATTGGGTTTTCCAAATAGCTTTATTTAACTTGTCAAATTGTTTTGCGTGCAACATCTTGGATCGATTGGAAATATGAGGTCGATAACTGATTTGGCCACGTATTGAGCAAGAGAACAATAAGTGCAGCCTCAACTGACGTTGGAACATCGACCAGATCCTGACAGGAGGGAAAATGATGTGAGCAATAAACTTTCGCCGATGCGTGTAATTGTAGTAACGCTCACGAGGCATGAATTGTAAGTTTAAGCAGAAGACGCAACAGACTCATCTTTCCCGCGTCAGGTGCTACCGACATTCGTGAGGGAATGGTTTTATGGTAGTCGACTGAGAAATGAACGGCTGTTCAACGTTTGACGAGGCCTACACACACAACCTTTGCGAATCATTCCTAGCGGGGCAGTACCGAGCTCACAATCAGACTGTCAAAAAACTTACGGCTTCCCGATAGTGGAGGCGGTTTCAAGTCATCACAATCGACCTGTAGCTCCTTTTCACTCGGCAACACCAACAGATCAACTTTCAAATCTCTCTCTCTCCACGGAAGAATTTCGAGTCTTCAAAGCATGCCGGACAACTCGCGCCGTGAGGCTCTTCAGAGAAACTTCTCATTCAACAAGTGAGAATGTTACTACAAATATAAACACTTAACTAGAGCATGTGGAGCACAAGCTACTTCAACTATAACTCGTATGAAAATAAAATAAAATAAGACAGGACTAAAGGTTTACTGATACAGAAAAAGCACGATATGGTTAACTCCTGTACAAATTTGTCATCCATCCAGAAAAAAAGCACGTGAGGCTGGTGCAGAAAAGACGCTAGCTGATAGATTACAACCTGACCTAAGTGACTAAGAAGTGACATCGAGGGGCAGAGTTCACGAGAGGGGAGGCAGACCTACGATAAAAGAAATCTTCTTAAATAGAGTAATTCTGTGTCACATGTACATTTAAAGATTGTGATAATTTCCAGCTGACCCGGAGACTGATTTTCCTACAATTCATATTATAGTGGCGGTACAGCAAGCAGTGTAAGTTGCTGCTGACTATGATATCACATATTCAAATTTCTTGTAGAAAACGCTCTGAATTTGTGATTTTGCTCTCCAAAAGGCGTCGGTTAACGCAGTTGAAAAAAGCTTAAACACTGCAGGTTGGATTATAAGTCAGTTTAAACCTCCCTAACCACGAAAAAGGTGTTCCAAAGAGAGAAAGCACGAAGGCACCATTTAGTCATTTAGTACGGCGCTAAGGAAACACGGAATCTGTGCACAAGATGTGTCGTCACACACGATCCTTTACGTATAGAAACGGTTGAGAAAGAAGGATATGAAACGAGATAAAAGTTGAAGAAGAAAGTTTGAGGTGCTAAAATACAGGACAGCAGTGGACAAAAAAAAAATAGTCCTTCACAAAATCAAAAAACTTATTTTATTTCAACAATACAAAGGCATACCTAACTCTCAGTTCGGGACCTCACATTTATTCCCTTGAGAGTGCTAATTCCCATAGACACAATAATTGCATCCTCCTGAGGTTACCTAATGCAGCAGACTCTACCACTTTGATAGTAAGACTGTGTTGCTTTGATAAGACGCACACTGTCGACAATCCGTCCCCTGCTCTCAATGAAGCGAAGCCCCGTCCCCTGCCCTCGCTGCTACCTAGCAATGAGGCAGCACGGCCGCCAAGTGAGGATCAGGTTGCTGACATCGAGCATCGGGAGCTAACTGCACAGAGCCACTCGGGTTGACACCTAAATGACTCGGGTCCTGATAATTCTCTAAGAGCATCAGACAACTAACGAGAAATTAATTAGCAGGATCCTAATGTAGAATACAAGCGCATTCATACAAAATTAAGTGTAGTTCTCATCGCCAAACAACGTTAACTTTTAGTACGTAGAATTTGCGTCTTTTAAAACTGGGCATGTGCGTACTCTGCCCTCCACTAAAGAAGTAACTATTAAGAAATAAATACCTGCTCAACACATTTTGTTGTACATGAGTTAACACTCATGTAAAAATAAATAAGTTTCTTTCCAGATTTTAACGACTTGATGTCCTAAAAAATAAAATTCTTTTTAACAATTTTGTTACACTAAGTACATACTATGAGAAGGAAATACTTGGTGTAGAAGACATGAGATGTCATAAGGTGCAACGAATGTCAGTAATGTTTCGTAACCAATCACGAATACGATATTTCGCAGTCTGACTGCGGGACACCAGCACGGACGAGCATGCACAGTACGGCCACGTTTTTAAGCATGCCTTCCTATTCTCACCGTCACATCGGCCACTACAGTGCACAGGGAGGAAAAATTTCAAGTATTTTACAACATGGCATAACAGGGTTTGAAAACCTTGCAATTGCTGGCTCATGACATCCTTAGCTTAGCATCTAGTCCTGCAGATGCCCAAACCACGGTGGCATATTCCAGTTTGGGCCTTTCTTTCAATCAATACTGCTGAACATGAAAATGTTTAGAAAAAACTTCTGAATTCTATACAAACTCGTAAACTGCTAATTAGAGACTGATACAATGAATGTAGCAAATGTAATACATGAAAGAATCGATGTTTCAGTAAACTCATAGTGAGACGCGATCATTTGAATTATCCCACATTCTACACACAGAGAGAAAGTTAGAACACTATTCACTACAGTTCAATTCTTCTATTGCAGAACTGAGCACTTCACGAAACAAGAAAAGGCAATCATCGCACCCGAAAAGCGCTGTACAAGCTAACAAATAATTCGCAGTGCAGGAATAGCATCAGCTGTGGCTCCCTACCGCACCAAACGAAGAAAAACTTGCCCCCACGTATTTTCTTAACACCACGTGTAATCAGAGGCATACACGAGCGATGGCCGCAGAAGGAGAACGCGACTTCCAAGCAACGTGGGCCAACAAGAATCGTTTGTCGGACCTAATTTTCTAAATTTTCAAGGAAATATTGAGATTAAGGACATGGGATTGCGAAAAACTATCAGATCCAAAGTGTCTAACGTTGACACCTAAATGAAGATCTTCTAATTTACTTCAGAATTATTTCAACTCATAATTAAAATACTTCTAATAAAAATTTTGAGATGGAGTGGCAACTGAATCATTGTGATGTAGCACCTAAATGAATAAGATTTTAATGAATTAACAAAAAAATACATCTGGCAAGCAAGCAAGTCCAAAGTAGCAACTCACCTCAGCAGTGAACAGTTAGAAAAATGAAGCATACATTTCAATAAACAACACAACAGAACTATGTCGAGGTCAAAGCAACAAAACATCGATGTCTAGCATCAAGTGGAATTTTGTCATATAAAAGCTGGTTCGAATATATAACCTGACTTACAAAAACAAGAAAGACCACAAACAAAATAAACTGAAGATACGAAGACAACTCCACACTACGACGACACACAAAGCAAATAGAAGCATCTCTTCATTCACCTCAGAGACGTGGGGAGCCAGCTTTGAGATGCATCATAAAGTTATCGAGTTCTAAGACACACAAACACACGTTAAAGACAACACGAGACTCATCACTGCAGATTAAAATACAAGAGAAGTTACCAAACTATCGCAATTGAAACAGTGATCATACACAGTCATAGACAAGTGGAAACTCAGAGACTGAAATAGAATTAATGTCATTGAGTGCAGTGGAGTGGGCGTATGCTTAAATATTGCGTAGGCAGGTTACGAGAATACGTAGAGTGATCAGAGGAGGTAGCACGAGCAAGGGCTATGGCTATGATGGTAGCGTGTGAAGTGCTGCCTTTCTCATGAGTCTCGTTCGTTTCCAGTAAAATGGCTGTGAAAGAATTGTAGTGTGTCATCATAATTAGCCTAGCGAGCTAAAGGTGTCCAAAGATCAAAAGCAACAGAGAACTCGAGCTGAAATGTGCTGGAGTATAAAAAATAAAAAACCAGAGTAAAATTATCCAAGGATTCAACAAAGGTTTTGAGAGTGGGCCCTTCAAGAACTCAAGTCAGCTCTAAAAGAGGCAACAGGAGCAAGTAACCACCAGGTGACCCAACTTTCCATTCTGTGGCGGGCAACGATGAATGACAAGTGATCTAAAAGCGTATTTAATATTTGAAGTATTAATAAACACTATCCTCACCAGAAATGAACTCAAAATTACACCCTGTACTGCTAAACTGGAAAATGAACTCGAACATGAAGGGTTGAGAGAATTCACGTTAATGGTCCAGTCGTCCATATATTACAAAGTAGGACTTTCATAGTTGTGATCAGCCGTAATTCTTGACCGCACGCAGACACATGCAGTAGCGGTGTAGCATCTTCACATAAAATATAGGAAAACGCATGTCCTGCTGAAAATAATCAAGTTTTACAAAAAATAGTTTTAAAGAGATACCAACATAATTTGTCATCAAATAATTTTTGCATAATAATTTCAAAATGATTGTTATAAACCTCAAACAGAGAAGTGCACTACCATGAATAACCTAATGAACGATTATCCTCTGCTGGATGTTGATCTGAATTCATACCTAAGAATACGACTACCGTAGAAGTGAAAAATAGATCACATGTTCAGTGAGACGTAAGAACACGAGTATTTGCTCAAGTGACTAAGAAATGAACGAACTCCACAGTGTAAGACAGGGAGCCAGCAAGCATCAGCTCGCCAATACCTACCACACCGAGAGCCCGGCCTGCCTCCCTGAAGAGGAGAGCGTGAAGGAGTCTAGACTACAATACTCTCGCTATATTCACACGGCGGCAGAGGCGTGTGGGGCACGCTTCAGCTCGCACAGGACCCAGCCATATGAGAACATTTACTAGGTGTCCTTTTTGTCTTGGTCAGCCTCGTCATCGTCTTGGAAGTTGAGCCAACTTGTCTCGACGATGGCAGCCACACGCTTCTCGTACTCGCGCCGGTTCTCCTGATACAGCTGAGCGGCCAAACTGTTTGCAGGCGAGTTGGGGTTGGGCTCGTCCAGTAGTGACTGCCCAACGAACACAACCACTGATGAATTTCAACAAACACAACTGATAAATCCTAATGAACACAACGACTGATAAATCTGTTAAAACCCCATTAACTTCACTTCATTGAATCTACAATGTAAAATGCTACAAGGAAAGTGCGTCTGGCTAACAACTTCCATTCTAATGTTTCGAAAGGAACCATCATCGTAATAGAAATATGCTCTCGTCAACAAGCCCAGTATGTGCGTAATTTTATGATCCTCGCATGATCTCATCACAATTGGCCGTTACAACACCAACGGGCACTGTTTGAGAGCTTCGTTTGCTCTCATACCCTCCTCCTCTTCTCATCTGTAAACGCCACGTCGCTGCAGCCGTGCTGCCAGACACTCCTTTTTTTCCAGGAATATATTTCAATATCTTTCTTATCTTCAACACCCAGGATCTTATTCATTCCATGTAGAATAATTGTGGAATCTAATCCAATCTAATTATTCGAGAACACGGGCCTTTTTCCATTGGTTAATTGACGTTAAACGTGGTTAGAAACTTGTCTGTTCTTAGGCGTGACAAATATAAGTAAGAGACGGTAGCCCACTCCTTCAGAGAGGCAGGCTCGTCCATTCAAGCTAGAACGGTGACAGAAGATTGTCTTCTCTGCCTCGCTTGCTCTTCGGGCATGTGAGGGTTTCCTTGATATAATACGTGAGCGACGTGTTAACATAATAGTCACGTAAAGCCTGTGGTCGGAACTCTTCTAACTCAGTCGCCAAAATCTGTGACCGGTAAACTTCTCTCGTTTACGAACTGCTACACCAGGATATCTCGCCACATTTGTATTGCCGACAGGCGATTCGATTCAATAAACTCCTGCAAAGTCTTCAACGTTTCCTTTTCCACGGAAGTTATGCTCTCCAATGCAGTTTGGAGTGGGGCCTATATTTAAAAAGTTCAGGTAGTTTGATAATTTATTAAAAACGTGGTTAAAGCAACCGAAGGAACTGCACTTTATTAACTACTTAGCAGTCTAAAACGTATTTAAAACCTGACGTTTATTCAAAACAGTTTAAAAGGTGTTTAATAGAGGTAAACGGGTAAAATCTGCACTAAAATGGTTGACACACTGAGACTCCAACAACATGGGGTTACCGGAAAGTCACGGGTACTGAGGCTCCAAAAACACGAGGTTACTGGAAAGTCACAGATACTGAGGCAACAAAACACGAGGTTACTGGAAAGTCACAGATACTGAGGCAACAAAACCCGAGGCAACCGCGCGTTTTAATAGATACACGGCGTACGAGCAGAACGTTTAGCAGCACCAAGCCACGCACTAGTTTGCTACCTGCGCGGTACAAAAACTGAGCTCTGCTCTCGGTCACGCTCTTTGACTGCCTCACTGAACAAACGATCTCGCCCCACTGACTCCATCAGTCCCACCTTAGCTGCCACAGCTGTCTAACTACTTCTGCCGCTGGCGCTCTCAGTACAGTGGCTAAATGTACAATGCCTCGGTCACAAGCCCATTATAACCATCTGAAATCAACGGACAAGCTGAGTCCCCTATATGTATATCCATAGCACCATCCTAACCAACTGTTTCACGCGTGGGTTTGATTGACGATCGTTTTTATCATGTATAGCGTTACCTTTGTAAAATTACCTCGCATTCTATTCATGTATTAGACAATTTCTCTGTTGCGCTATAGTGACACTGAAACCACCTTTCAACCAATAACCTAATGACATGGTTCAGATCTCGTGATTTCCTGTAAAGATGAGATATCTATACTGTTATATGGTTGAACGCTACCAAATAATACTGATCTAACTAACATCAAAACTTCGAACTAAAGAAATATAGTTATGACTTACATTCTCTCTCTTGAGAGTGGTGGCAGCTTATCACGATAATCATATTTGTGGTTTCTATTATGATGAGGACATTGAAAAGTCCAGCCCGACTTTGATTAACAAAATAAAAGAATGTGACAAGATAAAGTCAGAACGACAAAAGATTTTGCCATGTTTAAACTCTGTAAAATACCGCCATTACATCTGATGGCGGTATTTGATAAATCCCAACAAACACAACAACTGATAAATCCCAACAGGTACAACTGATAAATTCCAACAGACCCAATAAATGATGAATCCCAATGAACACAACTGATAAATCCCGACAAACACAACATCTGATGAATCCCAATGTACCCAAAGACTGATAAATCCCAACAAACACAACGACTGATCAATCAAATAACAGATTGACTATTTCAACACAATTATCGACTATTATCACACATTTACACAGTTAAAAAAAGTATCAACTTACATTATAGATTTTGCCAGAAAATAAGATTACCTACTGGTATTACAAGACTACAAAGGGAATCACATTATGTACCCAGATTGCAGGTTTGCATAGAAAATAAAATTACCAACTCGTATTGCAAGTTTTCTCAGAAAATAAAATTAGCAACTCATGTTACAGGTCCACATGGCCAATAAAGTCGCCCTGTAAGGTAATTTGACTGCACAAAAACTGCATGAAAAGCCCCCCAAAAATATAAAATCTTGAAAAGAAGACATTGCCAATACACGGTAGTTCAAATCCAACTCCAAACATACTAATATGAATTCTTCTATGCATTTAATTAACATAATAAACTTGCATTTCATAACTCGAGTGAAAAATGCCCATCTTTTAACTAGTAGAGCACCGTTATAAAGACCCAGCACAGTTCTCTGGAATCAACATTGACCAAACTCTGCACACTTCCAAAACCAACCAAAGTCATTATTGCAGTCAAACTATATCAATTACCTCAAACTCTGGTACACAAAGTTCTGCTCAAAATAGTATTTTGAATTTTCTAAGGTTGTCCTTGCGGAACAACACACAACAAGTCTCGCATTTCTAGTTATGTGAACCACAGCAGCACAGATTACAAATATATCTTCAAATATGATGAAGGCCTTAGCTGTACGTTTGTCAAGCATTGCAAGAGCACAACTTTAGGAGATTTTTAAATAAAATAATCAGAAATTATCATGCAAGAGAAAATAAGATTCCATGAATGTTGACCATGTTTTCTGCCAAGTTGTGCTATAATTTTTTTTATGGGCAGCAGTCAAGGAAGACAAACTTTACACAATATAAATTACCAGCTGTACTACAACATTATAAGGAATCATTCCTTTCAAGACTATATTGTGATTGACTCTCAGTGTATTGAACTCACACATTTCTAAAGCTTCTGAGACAGTATAAAATGTTATGAAACCTCAAAGCCATTGCTCAACTACAATGCTCCTTTGTTGTCCGGGTTGAACAGTTATTTAGTTTAAACCTTCCTAATTACAATAAAGGTATTCCTTAGAGAGGAAGGTACCACTTAATTTGGTACGAAGGAAACGGAGCCAACGCACAAGGTCCCTACACCTTGTGCGTACACACAGCAAGAATAAAAGATATCTATAGAACAATATAAATTTGAAGTAGAATGTAATGAACTAAAAAATGACAGCAGTAAATCAAAATGGGTCATCCATAACAGAAAAAATTTGGATGGTTTTAACAACAGGAAAGACTACCTTGCCTTCAGCTCAGGACCCCACATCTCTCTCCTGGGATGGTTAATTCCCATTTTTGCAATAGCTATATCCCCTTTAGGGGCTTTTGTTGCTTTGAAAAAATAGAATAAAACATGAAAAAAATCAGAGCAATAAGAAAGAAGTTCACACAAGTGAGAACCAATAAGATGACAGCTCACACACAAAAGTGCACTACCATAAAAATATACCTTCATGAACAATCACCCTGAGCTTGATGTTGATTTGAAGCTCATAATAAAGAACTTAACTTAGTACAACATTCAAGTGTGGACCAAAACAAGTTTATACACACAAACACACTGGTGCTCACCTGGATAGAAGTGAGTATGGCCGCAACATCGTACGTAGGGGACCAGCGGTTTTGGAGAATGTCGAGGCAGATGCCACCGTCAGCGTAAACATTAGGATGAAACATTTTGGACACAAACTTCACAATGGGAGGCTTGTTTGGATATTCTTCAGTGAACTCCAGTGTTAATTTGAATGTTCCATCTTCAAATGGTGTGTCATGCGGTCTGTAAAAAGAAAAACTTTCATTTATGCAACACCAAAAAAGCTTTCATTCATACAAAAAGCTTTCCAACACTCAATAACGTAGAACATAATGAAGCTTATAAATAAGCAATTCATCAAGTGAGTTACCTTCTCACAAATATTCAACACCTCAAGGGATTTTTATTCAATTTGGAGTTTTGCAAGCATATAATACCAGAATACTTGCACTCCACAACCAGTGATGGCAACTGCCTCATAATGTCATAACTGCAGTACAATAATGCAGACTACATACATAGCACATCACTTGTAGACTACAGGAAGTCTTGCTCAGCCATGGTCACCTTAGGGACACAAGACGCTTCTACAGGGTTTGCTACAAAAAGCACCCATTTCTCACTGTAGAGCTTTAATCTGACTCAATGGGGCCATTCAATTTATTTTTCAACACATAATTTACTTGCAGGGTGAACAGGACTACCCATACCACCCTAAATGTACGCACACTTTAATAAAACCTAGAAATAATTTATAAGTTAACGCATAATGTATCAGTCTAATGTCAAGAATATTTTGGAAGCAATAGTAGTCACTGTTAATACAACCATAAATATATGTAAAATAAAAATTCACATGATGACTATTAAGAACTAGAAATGTTTTTTCCTGCTGTTAAAATCTGAGGCTTTTTTTGGATAAACCTAGGGCTGATGCTTTCAACTTAACAATCTAAATGAAATCAGAGCTGTAATGAAAATTCACTTTTTTGCACAACTGCACCAAATCTTTATGTCTAGCAAAATGCTTCCAAATGGTCAAATTGAACAAATTAACAATCAAAATGATGATGTCTGTGCAATTAATATTCATTGAGTGATGAACATTCAGAGATCTGTACACATTTTGCAGCCCACCTAATAAACCAACCAAACGCCAGTCAATAACTCACAGCTGATTAAGGGAAGCGAACGAATTTTGCCATGAATTTTTTGAAAAATGAAAAAAAAATACTTTCGGAGGGAAATGAGCTTTCGGGTATTCACAGCATGTTTATGACATTCAAATAAACAGTTGTAGCCCTAAAAATTTTGAAATTTACCCATACCCCCCTCCCTCCCCCTTTCCCTGGAAAATTCATTAAAATTTCAATTTCTAAGCCAATATTGTACATAGAGACAAATGGTCTTTTTTGTTTGATTCATAATCAAAATATCTACCATAACTAGTAGAGGTTTTTTGTTTTTCCTAAAAAAAGAAAAATTAACAACTATTTGAATATTAAAAACAAAGTTATTTTTTCTATGGACAAAGAAAAAATTTCCAATCTACTTTTCAAAAAAACTCCTACTAGCATTTATTGTACTCACTTTACTCTTTACGATGCAAAAAATATTTTCCTAAGAGCTTCAAAACTGGAGGAGAAATTGCTCGTCGAAGTCTATGAACCACATTTTGAGAAAATGTCGGTCAAAGTTACCAACACCATAATGCAGAGTACACAGTGTTTCCTTTGTATGATTTCATATTTTTTTCCATCAGAACTTACAAACTAATACACTACTAATAAGTTAAAACATTTCAGATAAGTCTTTCATAGTCGTAACAAGTCACTACCACTAATAAGTCACTAACACCTGCTGCAAACTGCAGAGGGCCTCGAATGGTTTTTCCCTATGAAATATTCAAGAATTAAAAAGAAATACTTCCGGAGTGAAATAAGCTCTGAGGTATTCACAGCATGTTTATAACATTCAAATAAACATTTATAACCCATTAAGTTTTAAGAATTTATCCACACCCCCTTCCCACACCCCCTTTCCTCCACCCAGAGGCCAATTTCACAAAATTTCAATTTCTCAGCCAATATTGCACATAGAGACGATTAGTTTTTCTTTGTTCGATTCACAATGAACATATCTACAAATGCTCGAGACAGTTTTTTGATATCGCTTCAGAATTTTTTTACAAAATTTCGAATTTGTATACCTTAATTTTTTTTTGCAATAAAAAAATTTTGAATCAATTTATCAAAAAACTAGATCAGGTATTTATAGTACCTACTTTAATCTTTACGATGCAAAAAAGATTTCCTCCATAGGTGAAAAACTGTAGCTGGAATTGCCCCTCAAAGTTCAAAATGTATCTTCTGCCAGAGCGAACAGCTGCATTTGATATTCTAGGCATTTTGCAGGACGGACAAGCACAAAACCACTCACTAAGAAGGTCAAGAGACCACTAAACCTC
>JACJUY010000923.1:78418-161550 GCA_014220935.1 Platorchestia sp. MABIK
CACCGAGCACTTTACGTCAGGGTTGCTGAACATGCATGTCGAAGTCATCGTACTGGGCGCTTGCTTACCTCTCCTACTCATTCTAGTATCGGACAACATTGTAGCAATGATTCCTGTGAACAGGTTATTGACACTGGCAAATATAAAATATTAGATACATGTACTGCCAACTTAGACCTTCGTATTTTAGAGTCGTTATTCATTCATAAACTCAAACCATCTCTCAACAAAATGCAGAGTGCATACCCTCTGAAAATAGTCAACCAATAAATTACTATTATTATACTTTTTGTTTGTTAGTTTGTTTGTTTTCCATGCTTATATCCTGTGCTTCTGTAATTTTGGGTGTACTAACTTGTTTATCATTTTAATTGCAGACTTTTGTTGAGAATGAGCCTAGGCTTGAAACGTTCAGAGTAAATGTTTTCAGAGTACTTCTTCTCTATTTCTTTCATTGTAAATTTGCTTCGCAAAAAAGATTTTCCTTAGTAGTTACTCAATAAGGGTGAGACCAATGAACTTGCAACAATAACTCATACTGAATGAGCAACAAATACAAAAACTAGCCAATAACAATAAATTTTTTCCACAATATTACAGAGTCAGCAGGAATTAGTAAATTCCAGAAATAGTATAATAATGTGAATTACATAAAACATACAAACAGCTTATCAATCTTTTTGGGCAGGATGGCAGGCATGCTTCTCTACTGTATGGACCACAAAAAAGTAAACCCAACTTTAAATGTTAATATCTTTACAGTGATTGAAGATAATTTAAGTCACATTAAAATTGGTTGAATCAGTAATGAGATGTATAATAGTCGTGAAAATGTACATTGCACATGACATTTTAATGAGGTCACAAATGATTCAAAAATCAAAGGGTCATCAAAATATTCTAAAAAACAAGTTTATAACAATCCACTTAATAATACACAACAGAAATAGATAATAGATACACAACACAAATGTATTCAAACAGAGATCTCTGTTCAAATATATTTCAAGCATCCTTTAAACTTTTTGTCCCGCATAGGCGTTGTTCATGAATATGCATTGCTCCCTTGTTAGTTGCATAACAATGAGTTTACCCACTTGAAAATCTACACTTAAACGTAAATTTTCAAACAACTTAGACCTTATTTATAGTAAGACTTAAAGCTTTGAACTCAGGATATATATCTCCATGTGTAACGCAACAACTGAAACTGCAATATCTTAATCCAAAGTTACTAACATTTCAAGTTGGGTTGACTTTTTATGGTCCATACAGTGTAATTAAGCATTATTTACTCACCGTTTAAAATCACGCATGAGGCGGCGTCTGGCAGGAGTAGACATTTTATAATACTGTTATTGCCTAACAAGAAACCAAAATTATAGATCACTGTAAGAAATTTGTTCTGAAAAACCAAAGTCAAAAATTAACAGTGCTCCATTAACTAGTGCAAGACATTGGAGCAGGAACTTTCAAAAAACAGGAACAATTTAAAATGAAGCATCACTACGCAGTCTAACATTTTACAAAATAATAAAAGACTATTTTAGAAAGAACAGGATATATTTGTCCTTTTGATAGTATTGTACATAACAAAAATCATTCAGTTGAAACTGAAGGCTTGCAGGGCATTTCTTGAAGGTAGAAATGAACTTTGCAATACAGGTGTTGGAGAAACTCTCAACCTGACTCAGAGACAGCTGAAGAACCTTGGAGAGTTATCAAAATGAACGGACTTAAAAAATACATCTTTGAACATGTCAAAAAGCAAGCTTCAAGTTTTTTAGAATGAAAAATTAAATGCCAAAAAGTACACCATTATGAGAATTCAATGCAAAACTCTTACACTGCAACAAGGTTGTTCAGTCTTCATCTTTTCTGAGGGATATTGATTTGAGCTGTCAGTCTGGCTGTGGCTTGGGAGTTACTGTAAGAATTCCAAAAGTAGGGGGAGGGGAACTACTGCCAGGAAAGAGGGTAGGAGGAGAAGTCTGATAACTACCTTGCCGTAGTGAACTATATTGGAGGCTCATAATTTATGGTTGTCTTTTTTTTTGTGACCAAGCAACAACCTTAGTTAGAATACAATTTTTTAATCTGAAATACAGAATGTGATGGTAATTTAAGCCTGCTGAACTCAATTTAGCAATGTTTGACAAGGAATGTTAAAGAGTAATTCAGTAAAGAAAGAGATTGAGATACCTGAACTTGTTCAATGTCAGAGGGAGATTGTTTACAGCTGATCTGATCAAATATTGAAACAATTGATTCAGTTGGAAGATTATGAGACGAGTGGCTTTTTTAATTTTCCTACCAAAAGGAACTACTGATTATTTACATAAACTAGTGCAGTCCATACATCATTGAGATATTTAGAGCAGGTTATCTGCAGTTAGGCATAAACTTCTCTGGAAAAATTAAATCTTCAAGAGTAGTAGTAGTAGTATTATCAACATTGATTTGCTAGCGCTTCAGTAATTTGTACTATATTGCACCATAGGTCTCACAGTTCAAGAATACAAACTTAGCATCACTTCAGCAAAAACATACTATGTAATCGTTATTCATTGTATGTCACAATTATTACGGAAACACAGCAATAGCCATCATAAAGCCATTACAATTGCCACCTACACCATTGCTATAGTCATCAAATAAGAGTCCCTGCTGTTCTTTGAAAGATCATCCACAGAGCTCTGCACAATCCGTGAGCACAGGACAGTCTAAACCCCATAGGGGATTTCAGCTGCACACCCATTTATGACAGGGCGCCTTACCAACGCTGAAATCCCCAGAGGCATCTACGCAGCCTGGCCATACTGCGGTTTAGTCATCCACATCTCAGACGTGAAGTTCCTTGCTTAGACTGTTCTTCTTTTGGTTAAATTTCAGATATCAAATTGCACTTATCTAGGAACATTTTTAGCGCTGTCAGACTGAAAGCTGAAAGCTCGATTTCCTTGAGCATTTTGATCATTACATCCTAATCAGGACTTTGTAGTCTTGGGAAACACATATTCCAGGCAGCAGCATACCAGGAACTCTCAACAAGAAGGTGTTTGACAGACAGAGAAACGTTGCAGTGCTCACATCCTGGCTGTGGATGCCGCCCCATCAAGTGTCCGTGTGCTAAGTGGGTATGGCCAATACAAAGGCGGCAGAGTATTCCCTCCATCCGATGATTTTTAAGATAATCGAATGAAAAATGCTTTTGTAATTTAAAGATATTGATGAATTCCTCAAGTGATATACATTCTGAGGATTAGTCTTTATTTGTCATTGAGTTCATGATAATACTAATGATGTGCAAGGCTGTTTAGCCACACATAAAAAATATGAGCAGTGGTTTTCCATTGGGCAACTTCTTTTGAGTAGCATTTATTGCTTTCTGGTAGGCATCTGACCCAGCCTTGGGAGCCAGATAGACAAGAAACATTGATAAAGCTTTCACATGCTTATGGTAGCACAATAAAGTTTTCTACAAGCATAAAAAGAAACTAATTACTTTAAAAGCATTAACAGGCCCTACATGGCATGTAGGCTTTTACATAAGCTCATCAAAGCATGGAACCCTGGCCATTGAGAAAATTGTGTTCAGCTTATGGAAAATGAGGAAATACTGATACTGATCAGATTAGCCTTCTGGTACAAGATTTTAAAGCGACTTCAAATAAATAGAGATGAACTCCAAAACAGTACGAAAAAGGTAAAACAACAAGCAGAAGAATACTAAGAATGAACAGGATTAGCATTAAAATAAAATCTATTCATAAAATTTAAAAACATTCATAAAAATGTCTCATTTTTTACATTTAGAAAATGTTTTTTATCTGCAACACAGTATCCATAAACAGTAAAACAGTAACATTTCTCAATACTTATGCAAGCACAAAATTAAAAAAATAGCCACCTACACTAAACATATAAACTTGTACGAATTCCTTTTCCTGGATAAATAGAAAATAAAAACTTAGATGGGTGAAATTGTAAATAAAAAGAAAAAATATAACATTCATATTGTAGTAGGAGACAAATATGCAACTAAATGAATTATCAAGTTCTAAGTTACTTATAGCAATTTTTAGGACATTAGTATTCATACATTCAGCATTTTACTTCTTTCCTCTATAACAATAAAAAACTGATAAAAGCCAATACAATAAATAAAAAACACAAAGTTTTCAAAACTTTTAAACATTTAGTGAACTGAACAGCTACACACAAATGTTTCAACTTATTTGAACTGAGGTTTTTACATTTTGCATGATCAAAACATTGTGCACACAAGACTTTAAGGCTGATAACATTTTAAGATAGTAAAAGAAGCATAAGTATAAGTCACTTAACACAATGAAGAGTAGAATGTAAAATCAAGGTCTCATACCCTCAAAAATTCCCTTTTGATTAAAATCTTCTCCAGTGTGCCTGAAGTCAGAATTAATATAGACTACATAGTTACCACATATATCAGTTAATGTTAAGGAGAACCGACTAATAAATTTTTTAATTTATGTTGCTTGTATCATGGTAAATAGATTGAAATGAGCAACTTTCATTTTATGTACTCTCTCGAGAAAAAAATATTTAACAAGTTATAGCAGTGATGTAACGTAACAAAACTGAACTCATCTAACCTAACCCAACCTAAAGTAACCTAACATAACTTAACATAACGTAACGATCATTTGAGCGCGTCAAAACAGATTCTATTGGAGACTTGGAGTCTTGCCTCAAAACAATTTTTCCCGTTCGAAAGACTAGAATTGCTGTAAGTAACCTACCGCTATAACTCGTTAAATACTCATTTTCCCTGGAAAGTACATAGAAGAAAAGTTGTTTATTTTGATCTAATTATGATAAAAGCAACAAAAATTACAAAATTGATTGGTTGGCTCTCCTTAACATTTACCCATATATCTTATTTTAACACACTTTTAAGCATGATTTCAACATAAAAATTTAATTTATTGCACAACAACCTATGAGTCCCTAGAGTCCAAGACTGATAGTGATGTAAAATAATGACGCAATAGTTAAAATCATTTATGTGAACATGTTCATAAATATCAGAATTTGATTATGTTCTTACATTTAGAGAAAAGCAAAGAAGCATAAATTACTCAAAGTAGATTAACTATACAATCAAATGAACTGAGAATGAGGCAGAAAGCGCAAGTGCAAGGAGGACTTAATCATAAATTTAAATGCATGCTAATTAGCAGCAGGATCTACTTGAAAATGTAGAGGTGATGGGAGTCGGGGCTTATGCTAATTCCGCAGTAACCAAGAATAATTTTATGGCCCACCTCGATCATATTAGCCGCACACTCGAACGGCAAGTCAAAAAACCATTACAAAAATAGATCTTTCGGCTTCTTCACCAACCGAACGGTGACCATCCCTTAATTTCGTGTTCAAGTTTCACGACACCTAAAAAAGACATAGCATAAATTTAGAAAAGTTCAAGAGGAGTCTAAAATTATTATGCAAAAACGTTTTTTATATAATCCAGTTTTTTGAGGGAACTCTCCAAGCAAGTCACGAATGCGGAACTTCGGTCCAATTTTGGGGTATTTTCGTTCACGTCTATGTGTAGCGCTTGATGACTCTGTTTTAAGATTTTCTTGTCTAAACAAGCTAATAAATTGCTAATCAGAGTTCCAAGCGTGCGAAGTATTTGAATTGTGTTTGTTGAATAATTCCAATATTTGAATGAAAAACTTTAAATTACTGGACAACAGTATCAAACTGAAATTTCCATTCCAATAGAAATGAAATTTATTGCTTCATTCTACATAAGATAAGTTACTGATTTAGAAGCAAGTAAACATTTTTTTGGAAAAAGTCGTGTTTCTCTGTGTTGCAGGGTAACGTAAGTAACAAAACATTGAAGCCCTACGCTTTCGTTGAAACTTTTTTACAACTAGAATATTCTAGATAAAATGTAAAGAAGCCATGGCTTAAAAGAAAACTTCCCTATGGCGTAGATTGAAACCACTCAACAGAATTGAACACGATTTCCACTTTACTTCAAAATAAATGAAAGGTTCTAATGTTTTTGAGGCATTTATGTATTGGTTTAGATATTCAAGCATTTCTTTACACGTGTTTTTCGTTTATTTTATTACTCCTCACTCAGATCCTTCTGTGTTGGTTTATGTGGCTCAGTTTTAAATACTGAGGGAGATACACCTTTATTAGTTTACTATCGTGCAAGGCTCGCCAAAAATGACGGGATCCAATACTTTCATTGAATAAATTTTCCAAATGTGAATGGCAAACAAATATATCCATCCTAATAGTACCATCGAGAAAAGTATTCATGTACTTGTGCTCTGGTGAAACTCGAATCACAGATTCGATCATTAAGCATCTCTATGAGCGTCACAGAGAGACGTAAGAAACAGACACCAAACAAATATATAAATAAATATATAAATAAACACACAACAGCTATTATTAGGTTAGACTATTTGCAGTCAACTGCATAGGTGATAATCGCAGAGATACTGCACGTTTTATTGTTGACCTATCACACATTAATAAAAATATACTAGAATAAGTAGAAAATTAATAAAAAAATGAATGAATAATAATTTTGTATACTTAGATAACATCTTACCCTGAACAAGAATCTGAACATATTAAAGATGTAATTTTATAGTTGTCAGTAGTATATGCTGTTTCATACCTTGTAGAAAACTATGAATGATGCATGCAACGTGCGAACTTGTCACTAAAACTGCCATAACCTAGAGTTTTCTTTCCAGTAATTTTCAATTTGGAGATTGCGGTGAAAATTCTGAGCTTTAGGTTGTAGACCATTCATTCATTACATCTGTTGCTCTGCAGAATGAACTCAGCAAATGCACAAGTCAGGTAGAGCACTAGAGCGATAGCTACCAGGTGCACCGCGCACGAGCGTCACGGTATGTATACCGTGACGAGCGTGCTACGGAGCACATGCAGCTGTTCTTCGAGTTTCATTTCGCTTGCATCATTTCACCCAATCAAGGTGACCCTAAAGCTAATGTCTACATTTCTGAGGCAAGAATTTGGGTCCTTTACTGACCTATATTACTAAAAAAAAAGCCTTAACTTCAGATATGATCAGGTATGCACTTCTATTTTCGGAAGTTTCCAAACGCGAATGTGTACAAAAAACACCCTAAGCCATTTTGACATACCATGTTTTATAAGTACTGTACTTGCTTTTTCGTTCTAGTTATTAGCTTGAATTTTTAACTGTGCTTTGGTCAATTAGTAGTAGATTAACATGTACCGAACTCACTTGCATGCATGGTGAACATCGAATTATTATGAAGGAAATGATCATCATTTCATTGTCTCTTATATTTCAGGCATTGTGTTTATTCGCTACAAAATTTTCACAGAAACTGAAGCGACCCTCAAATGTGCGTTTAGCACAATACATGCATAGACAACAGTGCGAGCTTGTATGACCTTCAAAACCTCTTCCGAGTAGTCACCGTCGTCGAGTGGTTTAGAGCAGGGGTCTCCAAACTTTTCAATGTAAGGGCCACATTATATATTTCCCATTCATGCAGGTAGAAGGAATAAGAAATTAAAAAAAAATAATTCAGTGATGTCACTCGTATGATAATTATATTTTCAAGGCCAGCACATAGAAATTTGTTCGGCGGGCCGGATGAAATTATGTGGCGGGCTGGATGTGGCCCGCCGGCCATAGTCTGGAGACCCCAGGTTTAAAGCACATTCCCTCCATGGAGAGGGTCGGCAGTTCGAATCCCGACAGTGCTGCCACGTTGGTGGAAGGGAGAACTCAGCCACAATGTCCCACTCTACCCAGGTGTCGGTAATGAGTACCGGATTGACCGAAGGTAACCGTCATTGGGTCCTGGTGTTAGTAACAAGGTATTTTAAAAACTAATGTACAAGATGATATGTATCAAGCTCGATTGGAATAAAACATCCTTTTTTTCTTCAATTGCTGTGAACAGAGAACTTAATTTATTTTTTTAGCGGGCATTATACATTGGAATTATTATTATTATATATATGCATAGCATAGGACTCCTTAACTACATCAAAGGCGATCTCAAGAGAGTAGAGATAGGACCGCGTATTATGAACCGTACAAAACTGATAATGTAGGAACAAGATGTACATGTGGTCCAACACAGGATACTCAGCGCATCGAAACAGCCGTTTGGGAAAGAAATTCGAAAAAAGATGGCAACAAAACTGAATGCCCATCTATAACTGCAGTAACCTAATACAGTCGCACTTCGCCTTACGAAAGACCCAACTAACGAATAATCCAAGTTACGAAATGCTTTAACGTAAATTTTCGTCTTTGAATACGAAAAAAAATTCGAGTTACGAAACGCATAATTTCAGAAATTTAAGTAATATGCGCTCGGCTTCGCAGCCGCCCGAATCTCCCGAAACGTAAATACACTTGTAGCATCTTGTATTTTTTCTAATTGGCGCGAAAGAGTTGCTTTTCCATTGGCTCTCTCTCAACACCCCGCTGGCCTCCCATTGGCTAGGAGAAAGCTGCATCTCCATGATAACCATGATACTTTTAGTGAGCCTTCAACTCTCGTTCGTCACAGAGCTCTAGCACGCGAAAACGAGTTACTGTTCCGTGAGGTTTTCGAGCTGCTCATTGCAATTTATTCTTCGTTATTCATCATATTTCACTCAAATTTCATACAAAATTGGTATACTTTCATAATTTTTAAAGGGTTTAGGGGGTATTATTGGAGACCTTGGAACGAATCAGACCTTTTACATGTGAAATGCGACTCTACTTACGGAAAAATCACGTTACGAAACCACTTCTGGAACGAATTAATTTCGTAAAGTGAGGTATGACTATGGTCTCTTCCCTGTGAGTGCCAGTCCCCATAGCAGAAGTCAGACAAATCTCAGCCTACTCTTTGTCTTCTGTAGAGAGCGCGTAGATAAGAACTGGTTACGGTCACTTTTAAACAAATTTTATCATATCTACATATTTACTAAACCACGGAATGTTAAGTACGGAACTGCCATGCTGCTGCCCTTAGTAAAATGCAGTTTCTGTTCAAACCATACTGAGTCTCGACGTATCACTCACTTGCACTCAAGATCCACCAGCCATATTGAAGTCACACCATCTCAAAGGAATCAGCAAAGGGTGGCAAGAAATACAAAACTTTGGCCATTGAGAATTCAAATGGAGCGCCTCGCACTAACTTGATATACCGGAACTCGAGGTTCTCGTAGCAAAACTTGTCTTATTAGATTTATGCACTAGTTCCACTAGCATTGCCGATAATAGTTCATTGAAAACATGAAAACTTGCTGTGTTCAATTAATTGAATGCAACATGTGTACAGACTTCTTAAGAAAAGAGTTCACCCGGACAGACGAAACAAGCGGCAGGGCGCGCTACGCGGTTTCAAAGAGGATCTTCGCAGTTAGCAAAGGATTTTTTTTCCCACGAGTATGACGCTATTCAGGATTGTTTAAATAAGACCAAGCTGATCGACAAAAATTTACTAAGTAACACTTTCTCGCTGAATAAACGTAATTGGTCTTCAGCCAAGAATTAAAATAATCTTCACAGCGGCAGTCGATTTTAATCGCCATAGAAATGGACATACCATCAAGTTCAGCAGAGTAAACACTTCAAATTGATTAAATTCTTAGCCGTAGGTCACAAAGATTTTATTTTTTAGGCTTTGATAAAACAAAAACTATCAATACTGAATGGAATGTGTACAGAACACTGTCACTACATAAGTTCTGTTCAACCTATTATTATGTTAACATGAGGTACATGTGGATGAAGTTGCTAACGATCACAATAAACTTTACAATTCAGTCAATCTTACACATCGAACAATGTACGATAGTATGTGAGAACTAACAGCACTCAGCCCACGTCGGAGAGTGCGCTTTCTTTGAACTCGAGTTACGAAGAATATGACAAGGAAAACACGGGCTAGAACAGGACCGCTTTAACTCACTACATTGTCTGGAGGAGTTGCTACTCTTCAGTTTGTGGGCCTACTACAGAAATCCACGATAAAACACACTCCCAAATTTCCATACAAAATAGAATATCAAAACATCATGTAACACTCTCATTGCACTGATCAATAACGAATAAAAATTAAGCCTCATGATGAAAATAATTACCTACAGACGAAAAGCTATTATAAATAATTTTCGATTTGCAGAAAAACTTTTAAAAACGTGAACACAATGTATGAAGCAAGAAATTTACATGAAGAACAACCCCTTAGCCTCCTCATACGTCATGACAGACGTGCAAATATATCCCTTCAAGAGGCGGTAAATAGGATTTAAGAGGTTCCCACAAGTTACAGCTATCCGCTAATTTCTATTCATGTATAGGTTCAAGAAATTACACGCATCTGAGAACAACAGCACTTATTCTACGAACAGTAGATCATAAATTAGAAATATACCTAAAGAATTTACACTAGAGGGTTACAAGGAGGAAGCGTCGAGGAGGACAGTCTAGGGCTTGTGGAGTATGGCATCGAAGGCATCGAACACGCTCTGGGCCACGTCTGTAGCGCGCGACTTGAGCGACAGCTGCACACAGAGAAGTCCAAGGTGAGTTCAATACAATAAGGCTACGTGCTATGTTCAGCAAGACCCTGCTGAGGCTGCTAGTTCAGTAGAGCCTGGCTAAAAAGTTGGCCAACCTCTAGTGCATGCGACAAGAGTGACATACCGAGTCAGATATTTTCTACAGAATATCTTTGCAATCAAAATTTAGTACATAATTCGTGTATATAATTTCTACAAGAAGCATACATAGGGGATTAGAGTTTTTCTCTTCTGTAAGTCGGTAACTACTGCGATAACTCCACTGTAGACATCCACTGATGATTTGGTGATACAAGGATGAAAACATAATTTAAATAGGGTAAAATTTATGACCTCAAAATAATTTCTTCAATTAGAAAAAGAGCATTGATATAATTTCACAGTATTGAGTTAACACTAAGCACACCTTTGAATCTGTCACATATCCTGAGCCTGTAATTAGCTTCAACTGTAGTATACAGAACTGAGCACTAGATCGGTCTGTAAAGGCAGTGGTTTTTATTGTAATGTGACGAGTGGAATGCTTCTGGTGCCCAGTTTCGTCAAAAAAAAAGTTCAAAAGTATACGCAGTTCTCGCATTTCATACGATTGGCGATACAATATCATGGAAAAACCACAGCACCAGAAAAAAGTTGGGATAGTAGGCCGTGTACTATATATACCACACACGACGCGAGCAAAGTGATAGTTGCTGCGAAAGACTACGCGCACTAGAGACTATACAGGGTGTTTCAGAACAAGAGGTACAAAATTGCACATCAAGTAGAAAATGGGCAAATAAACATTTCTTCTTCTATGAAATTTTTCGAAAAAAAATTCGGGTTTTGAGCTATTTATTGTCTTAAATGATGAAATTTAATGACACACTTACGCACAATATTTATTTTTAAATTTGATACAGCCTAGCTGCCTGTCTCGCATTGCATCATTAGCACGGCACATATCTGCCACTTCAGCATTTGTTTAACGGTTCATGTGACCGGCGTCGTGGTTTCTTTGAAACTGATCAGTGCCAACAAGACAACCAAGAAGTAACCTGGTAGCACGATCTGGAAAATTCTGAAACCTTCTTGCTAGAACTTTTTTACCAAATATCATTAAAATTAAATTTTATTATTGTAAACTCTCATGGAATAGAAGTATTTGTACCGTAAACTCAAAATAAAATATTGCGAGTAATTGTGTAATTAAATTTCATCCTTTTCATTAGATTATTAGTTAGTTTAAGCCTCCCTATCCGCAACAAATGCGATCCAAAGAGTGGAAGATAGAAGGCACCATTTAGTATGGAGTCAAGGGAACGCGGAATCTATGCAGAAAGGGCATAGAAACAGTAAGTTGAGAAAGAAGTTCACGAAACAAGATCAAAGTTGAAGAAGAAAGTAGTAGGTGTTGAAAAACAGGACAGCAGTGAACCGAACAAAAGATGGTCCTTAACATAACAAAAACATTTTATTTCAGTAAAAAGAAGGCCTACCTAACTCTGAACTCGGGCCCTCACATTTTCCCCCTGGGAGTGCTAAATCCCATAGATACAATAGTTGTATCCTCCTGAGGGGTTCATCCTTTAGAACAATAAACAGCTAATATCTCAAAAACTCAAATATTTTTCGGAAAATTTCTAAGAAGAAAAAGTATTTATTTGGCCATTTTTTTCTTGGTTTGCAATTTTGCACCTATGAAACACCCTGTATAGGTTAAGGTCAAGGTTAATAATTTACCTGCTAGATTAACCAACAAATAAAATGGAACTGTTCAATAAATCAGAATACACATTAACCACAAAGAAAAGAACTAAAAACAACCAATTCCCACGTTCGAGCCTGCACCACAAAACTAAACATGCGCAGTAGATGATGCATAAGGAGAAAGAAACACACATCATGTTGCACCTAAGAGCTAAAAGGACCACTGACCACCACTGTCGTGTTGCCAGGCTGGATCTTGAGCTCGGTGAGCACCCAGATGCCGTTGCTGAGTTTGATGGACTGGTAGAGCATGTCCTGGCCCTCCACGTTGCGCTTTGCTATGGTGAACACGTTGCTGCCTTGCAGTTTATTCGAGATCCCGTCTGCGCACGCAACGGAGACACGTTGTTAACAAAATTTTCGGTATCGTAAGGAATGATGGGTTCTTTGATGTAAACTAGATACTATTGTAAGTAAACTACGTACTATTGAAAGTAAACTACGTACTATTGAAAGTAAACTAGGTACTACTGAAAGTAAACTAGGTACTATTGTAAGTAAACTAGGTCCTATTGTAAGTAAACTAGGTCCTATTGTAAGTAAACTAGGTACTATTGTAAGTAAACTTGGTACTATTGTAAGTAAACTAGGTACTATTGTAAGTAAACTAGGTACTATTGTAAGTAAACTAGGTACTATTGTAAGTAAACTAGGTACTATTGTAGGTAAACTAGGTACTATTGTAGGTAAACTAGGTACTATTGTAGGTAAACTAGGTACTATTGTAGGTAAACTAGGTACTATTGTAAGTAAACTAGGTACTATTGTAAGTAAACTAGGTACTATTGTAGGTAAACTAGGTACTAATGTGAGCAAACAAGCATGAGTTTAGTTCTGGTGATGCTCGAATCCAGTGAAAACAGCAACAACTCGTGGAGGATTTGCCCCCGTGGCAGCAAGCCTGACCCAACAAGAAGTATCTACATTCGAGAGCGGGTTTTGATCCCGCTTCCAGCCTTGTGTAAGGCGCAATTTCCGCGCCTCGAGTACGGCGATGACAGACTTGAAGCTTCATGCAAAATGTGAAGAACCAGGTGGCACAAAAGGTGGGAAAGTAAATCATTGAAGAAGCTCAAACTCTTAATGTCTAATGTTAAAACGTTAAATACGAGGTCCTGAAGCAGACACCAACGCTACGATATAAACCCTATGATATAAAATTGACTACACATGTGCAATTGCGGGAAATGAAGGAAAGCTTACCGGCATTCATGTTGATGTTCTCGATGTTAAACTGCACCTCGTTCTGAGACGGAATGTCTTTCCACGTAGACAAGAAGATTCTTTTATCCATGGCACCATCCTCGCAAAAGAATACGTGAATTCCCATAACGACGGCAAAATAGAAAATGTCCACATTGTTTTTAATAGCTACCTGGAATAGAGGAGAAAGGCAGGGAGTTAGTCTTCAGACAATAGTGACAATTATACCGGATAATAGTAATGCAGAACTTGAGTAATTATTTCTAATGCGAATATAACTTCGTTGAAAATAATAAAGTATTGCACAGTCGCTTTCAAAGTTATTTAAATCTCAATTCAGATCTAAGTCCGAAGGAAAACTAGGAAGCAGAAGTCACAAGGTATGTTGGTATGTATGCTCAGATACTAGGCCAGCATACCGCGAAAGAGGGATTTCTGTGTTTGAAAACACTACATCAGTACAGAAACATAGGGTTAAATACGCATCACAGTAGATTCCACTCGATCTAATTGCTGCCGGCTCGACACACCAGGTTGCCTAGTTTGATTGTGAAGATAAGGTCCCTCAGAAGCAAAGTAACTAACTAGCCTCATCTAAAAAGTTAAAATGATGGAAAAACTACATGGAAAAAGCAAAGGTACACTGAACACACCATGAAGTTTTTCCTCGATGATAAATCACACCACTCTGCACGGAGAGCTTCATTGGTGTGTTTATTCCCATTGCAGATTTTAAAACAAGAATTACACTGCTTGCTCCAACGCAAAACTATGATAAAAAAAACACCACACTTTACCCAGAGGTACGAAGCTCACCAAGCAGCAGAAATCGTATTACACGAACTGATTCCAAAGGTTGAGCATAGCGAACCAAATTAATCAACCACAAAAAACAGTCGTCAGTTACTGCACCACCGAACAGACACGCATGAATAACAAACCATTTCAGAAACATGGATGGCTTAGGTAGTGGCACGACACACCTGCAGGTTGTCAGGTAATGACGCGATACACCTGCAGGCTGTAGGGTAATAGCATGACAGGAAGGCACAAAGTAGGTTGTTAGGTAGCGTTACGAGAGAAAGGCGCGACGCACCTGCAGGTTGGTGAGAGGCTCCATCTTCTGCATGGGGCCGTTTGTGTTGAGCTGCACAGACACCTCAGAGCTCATGCCGGGCGCGATGGCGGCCACGTTGATGGTCATCGAGGCAGGCGCAACTCCGAAGCTGTTTTTGTTGAGCTGAACTGCGAAGTTGGTCAGCGCCTGCATTGCCTTGTTGTGCAGCGTCATGTCCATGTAGATTATGCCGCCTCTGAAACGACTTGTGATAATAAGACACCATGTCCTTGTAGAATTTAGCTCATGCTCCTCGAAAACAACATACCGCATGCACCATAGGAATAACATTATTTTGCATCATTCAGGGAAAATATCTGCATATAAGATCGGCTGAATTGCTTGTACAGCAAATTGGAATAAACCTCTAGCTTTCATGGAACTTACAACAGAAATGGCGCAAAAAATTGAAAAAGAGTTGTGCACAATAAATTATTGCAACGCAACAAGGCACGTGTTTTATTGCAACAACACGCCGTGTTTTTATTGTAACGTAATAAGGCACCGTATTTCCACCCGTAGGCACAATGAGAAATAAACATGGGTTTGAACTATGTAGCAGGAGGAGCTTATAATGAGCAAAAGGGTAAGGGGTTTTTAGTTTCAAGCCAGTCGCCAGATTGCCCTGTTACCCAGTGTTAAGCCATCGCCAAGATAAGTCGACTGGTGCCTCTGTACTACGGAGGGAAATAATGCTTCCCTAGGATAAACTGAGCTTTCCTATCATAGATACTTGCAAATCGGATTTCTGTCACGATTTTCGAAATTTTCGTTGGCTTGTTGGCTGATCGCTTTTTGCTTTTTTTTAGCTGGACTTATTTTGCAGAAATTTCGCTACTTAGCTAAAGCATTAGCTTTACGCAGCAACCTGAAATTCAAAAAATATTGGAAGCTATTTGTAGGAACGGAAAAACTGCTGACAAACCTTAACTTACCCTTGCAGAACCAGCGAAGTTTTCTGGTTATTCTGCCATCTTCCTAAAAATTATATAAAGGTCGGCAAATCTGACTTTCTCTCCTATCCCTAAACATCAGGAAGATTCTACGGAATAAATCAGCCTCAGAAAACACGGCTTTATCAGTGATCTAAACTCTGATTGAAAACGGAATAAAACCTCAACCAGACGCCATTTCCTGGTCTAAGAGAAAATTACTTAATGGCCCTCAAGAGGCAAGAGACGTAGAAATACATGTCTAAATTACGCTTGACAGAAGTTTGCTGTAGAGTCAACAACGAGGAACTCCACCTCTAATGAACGTGCTGCTAAGCCGGTGACAAAAGCTGCATTCTTCCCGGGAAAAGGGGCTATCTCAAAAACACTAAATTATCCGTTCAAGAAGAACCAAACGAAGGGTGAATTACGCACCGATAAACTTTCACATCAATTCGACGGCCTGAACAAGACTAAGGTTTCCCGTCAACGAAGAAAAATATCATCCGACCTCATGCATCCTCAGGGAAACTATCGACTCTCTCAAAACCTGGGTGCAAGAACCCAAGGTCTCTAGCTTCAGCAACTAACTACCCTCAGGTTTCCCTAGGACAGGGACGTTATTAACCTCCAAAATAATACTTATCAAAAAGGTGGCGTCCGAACAGGGACCATTCATATTATCTATCACCCGGCTAAAATTTTTTAAACTCGACCATATCGTAAATAAAACTTTACTTTCAAACTTAGTCAGCATTTGACAGCTTAAAAGAGTTTCAAATGCAAAGGGATATCACCTCCAAATAGCATTTGAAAAGGTCAAACTGCATTTGAAAAGGTCAAACTGCATTTGAAAAGGTCAAACTGCATTTGAAAAGGTCAAACTGCATTTGAAAAGGTCAAACTGCATTTGGAAAGGTCAAACTGCATTTGGAAAGGTCAAACTGCATTTGGAAAGGTCAAACTGCATTTGGAAAGGTCAAACTGCATTTGGAAAGGTCAAACTGCATTTGAAAAGGTCAAACTGCATTTGAAAAGGTCAAACTGCACTTGAAAAGGTCAAACTGCATTTGAAAAGGCCAAACTGAATTTGAAAAGGCCAAACTGAATTTGAAAAGGCCAAATTGCACTTGAAAAGGCCAAACGACATGTGAAAATGCCATATTCACAACATAAGTCGAGTCGGGAGAAAACAATCAGGACCATAACGCGAGGCCAGGGAGGCGACCGACCTGCGCGAGAAGGTGCCGAGTATTTCGAGTCCCTTGCCGCGCGTGGCAGGCAGCCACACGGTCTTGTCGGCCACGTAGCCGCCACCGGTGGCAGGCCCCACGCCGAATATGTCGCCCAGCAAACCTGCTCACACAACTCCCGCTGCACTCATCATGGTACGCTTGGCATTTGCGAAATTAAACCGTGCTAAGCATGGATTAAAACAGTGGAACTTAACAAATATAAATCAGGAAAACTGTTCAGTTAAACAAACGAATTAAAAGTAAAACGATTGAAAAATTGGTTTTCAAAAAATATCCAGAATTGCTCATGGGAAGAGGCATTTTTGCTGATTCGCATTCTTAGAACTCAAACAAATCATTCCAAATGTCTTGCTGGAATGAAAAAACAAGGATTCTCAAATTGAGTTAAAAGGTGATAACGTTGTTCAGATAAGTGCAGTTTCTAAGAATAAAATGAATAAAAAGTGAGACCAGTTTTATAATAAACCAAATAAAATAACAGAGTGCAAGACAGCAAACTGGCTAAAGAAAAAAAAAAGAAAAACAAAGACGAGCAAGAAAAAGCAGGCACATAACACAAAATCTGTCTCAGATTCTCACAATTAAAATCATTATCAAAATGGCAAGTTTTAGTGTCTCTTGCCTAACAAACGCGATCTTCAGGAAACGATCTTAAAAATAATACTGTAACAATTATTCTGTGCACGCTAACCAAATACAATTTTTTGTGTGAGGATAGAAATATGTAGTAAGCACTGTGGTTTTTACAGAACTCAATTATCAACAATAACCTAAGAGCTATAATAATTTAAAGTTAGGTCAAGTTTATTTTTGGGACACCCTGTATAGGCGCGCGTTCCCTCATTGCACAGTCGCTCATTCAAACACAAAATGAACACGTAAGGAGCGCATCATTCTTTCTACAGCAAGACATCACGAGCTCCCAATTGCTAGCCACACACATGTTTATCTAGGATAAACCATCTTTATGTAATGAATTTTCGAATGGTATTTAACACGTTCCCCCCGTATTGGGACATATGTGTCCCACTAGGTAAATTGTTCATTCATGTACGGGTATAAATGAAGATTAGATTAGATTATTAGTTAGTTTAAGCCTCCCTATCCTCAACAAATGAGATCCAAAGAGAGGAAGGATGAAGACACCATTTAGTATGGAGTTAAGGGAACGTGGAATCTATGCAGAAAGGGCATAGAAACAGTAAGATGAGAAAGAAGTTCATGAAACAAGATCAAAGTTGAAGAAGAAAGTAGTAGGTGTTGAAAAAACAGCACAGCAGTGAACCGAAAAAAAGTTGGTCCGTAACAAAACAATAACCAATGTTGTTTCAACAAAAAAGAAAGCCTACCTAACCTTTAGCTCGGGCCCTCACATTGTCCCCCTGGGAGCGCCAATTCCCATAGATACAATAGTTGTATCCCCCTGAGGGGGGGGTATAAATGAATGACATTATGACGCAACCTTTGTAAGAAATAACTGTGAAATGATTTCAAGCAATTGTATTTTCCATTTCACTTATCAAGCATAAAAATGGATTCAAGAAGTGATATCGATTTCCCAATTCTGCAACCCACAACCTAACCAAGCTTTAACGACCGCGGTAAACGTGATGAGCAACCGACCAAGAGAGATTTCAAAACCCACGTGGCCAACCAATAGCTACACATCAGTGACAGGCCGCAGCAACATCGGTCGCCACGCAGTGCTTTGAGCTCCCTTCAAAATGTGGCACAGCAATCATTGGCGGTACATAGCATTAGCATGGGCTAAAGGAGTGAGTACCTGCAGAGGTGGTGGCAGCAGGAGGAGCAGGGGAGCCCGAGGCGCCCGCATCGCCCAGCCCGCCGCCTCCCAGCAGGGAGTCCAAGCCCCCACCCAGCAGGTCGAGCTCGTTGCTACCGTAGCTGCAGTGTGGGGCACAGTTAGCTTGTTGTTCATTCAGTTACAGCAGTATGCTACCTAAATTTATTGGCTATTACATCAAAACGTCCTCGTATAAAATATTCATTGATTTCTGCATTGATTTCTACGTCATTTTAGCGCAAGTCGACCTGCATTAAATTCAACCACTGCGCACTTACAACCTCGCATATAATTGAACGCCACTAACTGTGAAAACGAGTTATTTGTGTTTGCTTTGTGTTAATATTCAGTTTACTGTGCCTATTGATCTATGCATATTAGCATACCCATCATCGAATCTGACTCTCAGAAAAGGTCACAAAAGCAAAACAGTAAGGTAAGGCCGTAATTAGTAGGGTAGACGATTGAATACTATACAGCAAGATTAAATCACACCAAAATATAACTATACAGTACAGTAATACCATGTTAAAAATTGCATTACGTGGGAAATGGATAAACAATATTACGCGGAGAGGAAAAAAGTTCTATCATAACTAATCTTTGCACTATAGACGTCCGAGTCTAGACTCGTATATGTTATAACAGCATTATCGAAAAAATTAAATCTTGAGGACAAATGCTCAATAAATTACCATCAGTGTCTACCTAACACAAATTTGTAATGTGACCAACAGAACCTCACAATATTTCACAGAATTCACCCGTGGGAACACTTTACAGCCATATTTTGAAATTACCTAAAATGAAAAAACTGCGCATCCTACATAGCAGATACAGTCCAAAGCAAATCTGGAAGTCAAAACCTGTCACTTTAAAAATTTCCATTTGAAATGGAGGTCCCGTGAGAAGCTGGGCAGGCGCTCACCCTGCAGTCGGCGGGGTGGCCTGGGCCATGACGGGGGCGGGCGTGATGTCCATGTTGAGCAGGTCGGGGATGAGCGAGTCCTGGGACGGGATGACCGTCGCCTGCGGCACTGCGCTCTCGCCCTCCTCGCCGCCTGAACCCGCTGCACCACACGTCACCACACGCTTAATACAGCTTACAACATTCATCCTACTTTATACATGTTAACACGAACATTCATCATCCTACTTGATTCATATTACTACAAAAATTCATGCTACTTAATGCATGTTACAACGAAAATTCATGTAACTTAATTCATATTAACACGAAAAACGTACATTAAGAATAATGAATTCATTCTCATGATTGATCTTCATGTACTTGATTTTAATGCAAGGCTCAGATAGGCATTGTTAAGCTAAAGTTGCAACAATGAGGCTCGGTAGTGAGTGTTCTAAGAGTTTTTTCAAGAGGTTTTATTAATTGCATTTTTTCAACACTGCGCTAAGTACAAGATACTTTGGAACAAACAGAACAAAATTACATCGGTCAAGGGAATATTCCTGCTTGACCCCTAACCTCTTTTCCAACACAACCACTAATATCCCAATTACAAGAGGTCAACACATTCACAGAAATTCCACGCTTACTTACCCTTAGGCAAGGCCCTACGCAAGCCAGCCCTCCCTTCCACAAAGGCAGTGGGTGGCTTGTGGTAGACAGACGCAAGCGAGGCGATGTGACAGATGAGCTCATCCAGCAGGGTCGGCTCGATGAGGTCCGTCTCTTCAGCAATGAGAGGCTTCTCAGCCAGGACAACCTCCTTAGCAGCGCCAGGATCAGTGGACAGGAGGCGCCAGTAGATGAAGCCGCGGTCGCGCAGGTCTGGGTTGTCCGAGTCCTGTGTAGCGAGGGACAACACCTGCTGCACAAGCGCTTGTGTGTCGGTCGGGCGCTTCAGGAACAGCTTCACAATGGCAGTTAGGAGCTGCAGCTGCACTTGGGTGTTCTCATCGTGGAAACCCTCCAAGAAACTCTCCAGTAACTCGTCAGCGTTGTCGATGCGCTCGGCATACTCGCCGATGATCCAAATCATGGAAGCACGCGCTTCAGGTTCGTCAAGAGTATCAAGGTTCTCACAAAGGGTGGAAATGATGCTCTCGTATTTGTTAGGGTACTTGCGGAAGATATCTTTGATGACTACGATGGCTTCCTGCACCACGTAATTAACTTTTGTTTGAATGAGGTCGAGTAAGGTGGACACACAGCGCTCAGCTGAGGTCTCCACCTTGATGGCACAACGACCAATCGCTCGCACTGCCTTCCTCACGAAGTCCACATCCACTTCAGCAGCATACCTGACAATGAAAATATAATCTTAGCATATTTGCAGCCATTTTTTTCAACTTACATTCTCTGAAACCCTCACTGCACAAAAAACGTGGTCACAAGAAGAACTTAGACAAATGCAATACTAGAAAATTCAGTACGACTTCCGAATGTTAAAGTTCAACGTTTTATTTTTATTTTTGAAACCGACCATTAACCCTTCAAAATAATAATCAAAACAGCTTAAAATAGGGATCAGCTTACTCTTTTAGTTCTGAGAGTACTTGGACGATATTTGCTTCAGATGCGAGACGAATCATGATATCAAGTTTCTCGAGCTTCACATAGATAGGGTCATTGTACTTCACAAAGAAAACCTTCATTTCATGCTTGAGAAGGTCAGGACGCTTCTGCACAATGAGGTTGATATTGCGCAGAGCAACATACTGCACCTGTAAACAGAATTCAAAACTCATCAGAACATCATTTGGAACATACCACGATGCTCTGTCACAAAATTGGCCGAGCAACTGCGTTCTGCAGAAGAATTTTCAGACAATTTACTTCGTCGTAGTAGTAGAGGTGGCAGTGAAATATTTTCTGGTCATCTATTTGACTATGGTTATCATTTCCACTTCCCAAAATTCTCAAATGTTATGTTGAAAAAATTCAAACAAGAACATTTTTGGCAAAAAAAAACATACGTAGCATGGCCAAACTGACAGGAGAACATTCACCACCGACTGTACCACAACGACGGAGTCAATAGCTTGAATACGCGACCTTAGGACAAGACGCAGCCCAATGGTAATGTTGCATAAGATATAATGTTCAGTTCTAACTAAACTATCGACTTTGCAATTGATTTACTTTGACGGGCAAGAAGTGCAAAGAATTGATAGGCTATTATACTTTTCCACACGAATGCAAGCACAAAGTAAGACTTACAATTGAAGACAAAAACCAGCACGTTACTCTACGAGAATTCATCTAAACAATTTCTCTGAACAAACTGAAAAGAACAAAATAACCAATTCTTCAGAAAACTCTGACCTGTTAAAACTTATTGAAATTTTAACTTGAAAAAAAAAACGATCAAAAATTGAATGGGAAAGATTTATATTAAGAGAAACCTATGCCTCATAGGTTATCCACAGTGCAGCAATCAGTATAAATAAATACGTTGAGACAGCTCCAGTCTTGCCCAACTTAGCTACTACCACATAGCTAATAATCTTGCAACTGAACAAACACCTGGTCAACACCGCACTCTGAGGAGAATGACAAGTCCTGTACCTCAGCCTCTGAAGAGAGGAGCGTGACCAGAGGAGGCGCCAGCTTCTTGTGCAGGTTTTTGACAAAGTCTGAGTCAGCAGGCATGAGCTCCATGAACTTCATGAGGCACTTGACGGCGGACAGCACCACGGCCGCATTCGCGTGCGCGAGGCGCGGGATGATGCGCTCGCAGATGCTATCAAAAACGAACACATGGCAAATAAATACGCCTCTCGCTATGCGCTGCATGATTAATATTATTTGATCATTATCATTGACAATCTCATCAGCAATTTAAGGCATCCGATATGCCGCCAGAGGTGCGTGAATATTGAAATAAGCAAAGTGGGAACAAAAAATAATAGTCCTGAAGGCCTGTCTACGGCTGAGGTAACCTAACAATATCCCCCTTGAGGGCGCCAGTCTCCATAGCAAAAAATAGACAAACCTAACTAACCTAAGACTTTTTTTTTTCAAAGACACCTAAGGGGCTCTCTCGATGCAAATAACTCGTACTGGATACACCTTTCTTCACATCATGAAATATAAAGATAAGGAGATCACGGCTAGTTAAAACACCCGTGCTGTGAAATATAATTTAACTTTCTCAAACTAAAGTAGTCCATGCAATATACATTCTACAAAAAATTAAAAATTGCTTGGGGATCACTTTCCACAGTGAAGATTAAAATGAAGAAGTTGGTAGGAATAGCACAAAACCATCTAGGTTATTAACATAATGATCGATAAAACAAAGCTAAATAAGCGATGGCAAAAGCACTAACTGGACGATAGCCACAACATAAAATAAATTGATGAAAAATTTTGCTCATGTTTTACAGTCAAGAACGCCAAAAAACTTGATGTTTCACGAAATATATCAACTACAGGAAAATAAAAATATAGAAACCAAAGGCATAAACATTCAAAAAGACAAAATATTTACGGGTCTAAAGATTGGGTATGAAAACCAACTAAAAAGAAGCCTTTCGATTTCCACACACACAGCTGAACTCCCACAGTTTGCTACGATGCGACTTCGCACAGCCCAAGAAAATCAATAGCCCAAAAGTGCAAGTCTCACCTCTGAGCTTCTCGGTCATCTTTAGGCTGGTACTGGGAGAGGGCATCCAGGATGAAGACCTGCCCCCACTCGGTGCACTCGTTGAGCGCTGTCAGCAGCTTGTTGATGGTGGGCATGGTGAGCTCCATGAGGGGCGTGCCGCTGCTGCTCGCTTCGTTGATCTCGTTCAGGGACGCCACAGCGTTCGCCACCACCTGACCCAACACAGCCAGCTGTAATGCTACCCAAACCTCACCACCACCTGACCCAACACAGCCAGCTGTAATGCTACCCAAACCTCGCCACCACCTGACCCAACACAGCCAGCTGTAATGCTACCCAAACCTCGCCACCACCTGACCCAACACAGCCAGCTGTAATGCTACTCAAACCTCACTCCCACACCTACGTCTGTTGCTGGGGTACACTCCCTCAATGTCGCTCAATAAATTTCAATGTTTATATCGTAATTCAATTGCATGTTTTGAATTGTGCTATGAAACAGCGACAAAGCTACAAGCTTTTTTCAAGTTGGTTGAAAGAGTATGCAGTAATTTAATAATTGAATCATATGAGAATGTTGTACACAATAATGGCAACCAGATTAGATTAAAATTAAACAGAAAAATTCTACAGACTTGAATGACCATTTTATCTAGAACAGTTAAGAGTTGTTGATAGTTCATTCTGAAAAGAATTAATAGTAGATACTTGAAAAACTAAACAACAGGAAACCAACAATATTTGGAACACGTTTTTGCACAGCTAAGCAACATTTCAATCTACTTAGAGACAGTAGAAGATCAAAACTATTTGAAGAGATAAGAAAAAGAGTTGGAGGTAATCCAGCAGCAGCTTGAGCATTTCAATGTAGTATAATTCAAGAATCTAACACCAAGAACGCCACATGGACACTAAAGAAACTATCCATGTGACAGCATCTAACTACTCAATCTCAGAAAAATAATGAAAGGAATTTAACAGTAGGTAATCTAGCTAATGCTAAACAGGCTCCACTTCACAGCACATACCATGGGGTTGGAGTCAGAGAGAAGCTCCTTGAGTTGGTCAAGGAAGCCCTGCTCCTCAACCATGTATGCGTTGATGTCGTGCAGTTTGGCGACACAAATGGCAGCTGTCTTCCTGACGTACGGGTCCTCATCCTTGAGGCACTTGCGCAGCGGCTCACACAAGTACTCGGTGATCTTATCCACCCTGATGCAGCCCATTGTGCGCACAGCAAGGGCTCTGATTAACGGGTTTGGATCTTCGCAATCCTGTCAAAATTGATGATGAAGTTACTCTAAGAGTAAAATATTAATAGGAACCATATAAATTAAATTGAGAAAAATTTTGGAATAGAAAAAGAGAAATATTTTATTCCATACAAAAGCTTGAGTAGGTTGAACACTAATCACATAGATGAGCATATTTTTTTTCTGAATTATTTTGTACATTCACATTAGTACCAAAAGCTGAAGTCATGAACAGCTTGTACTGCAGCATAACAGATATGTTTGATGGAGAATTACCATAATTAACATAATATAGATCAGAGGATTAACAGAATTCAAAACAATGAAAGTTTTTGTACCTAATACAAACTGAAAAAACAGTACAAAACTTTTGAGGGAAAGAATAACAATAAAACCACTAGAATAAAATGAAAATCATTTTTTAAATAATTTGAAGCACATAAGTGCTGAAAAAAACTTTGCCAGCAATAAGATAAAACTGACTGCAAGGCTTGAGCCCAGTAGTGGCACACTTCATTGAATGTTCTACACACACACTCAACCAGACTCTGTACACCTACAACAGTAAAACATCCATTTCTCAATAATCACACATACAATGATCCATTTACACTCATACTCCTGAGGGAAATACCCTTTATTATAGGCAAGAGTAATCAAGTTTTTGGAGTTCCACAACACAAGTGAGATGGGTTAAACTGAAATTTAATACTCAACTCAAAGTAAAGTCAATTTTAGAGATCAATTTTGAAAATAACAAACATTGAATAGATCGTGAATTTATTTCGCTTTCATTAGGCATTTATTGAAATTGAGTTAGTGACTGCTGGTCGGTCAGCAGCATTATGAAAATCCCCTCAGTGGCCACCGGTGGGTCACGTCGCACTCAAAGTGTTAATTTCCCTGAATCTAGGTGCAGCACCGAGCTAACTTGGTTCCAGTGGAGCACAACATAGCATGATAACCATTAAAGCCCCAACAAAATGGAGGCACAGAGCAAAATAAGTTTAAAATGTTTGGCTTTTGTACTCCACCCAACCTCACTACACAAACAAAATGAATTGTGCTCATAACTGGTGAGACTTGTAACATAGACAATACCTTAACAAAAGTATTGACAGCCATGATGGCCATGTCAGGCTGGGACTTGGCATAATTCATAAGATAGAGGTAGACAAGCTTCTTTAGCTCCAAATTGTCAGTCTGCATGCAGTTCACCACGTCTGGGAAGAGGGCTGAGACATCTTTACCTGGATGAAATAACAAAATATTAGCACAAATTTGAAAAAATTTACAACTTCATGAGAAAAAAGTTTACAAATTACAGAAAATGAACCATTACACCTAACATATGAGAAAAATAAACCCACAAGCAAAAACTTTACCATAAAACAAGATCTTCAGATTTCCACAAGCTTGTGTATCATTAACTTTGTAGATGAAAAGATAGACAGTGGCAAGTGGAATACCCAGAAAGGGACAATTTTTTATCTCACACCTAATAGTTGAAGACAGAAGTACATTCTACAAAAGGTTGGGCTGAAATTTTAAAGATTTTAAGGTGAGCGTCCCCCTTTTTGGACCTTTTTTTTTAATATTGAACCTAGAGCAATGAAATTTGGTATACTGTTAGGAAATGCAATTCGGAATCGTTTATCATTTATGAAAAAATGCGATTTTCTTGAAAAGAAAATGGGAAATCACAGAAAACGATTTTTTGAGGGGGGGTTTTAAAAAATCTTCACCTCCAACAGTGTTGGAGCTACAGTGATTATTTTGGTATCATTTGATGCGGAAAGACAAGGGCTTTTATGGATACTATAACACATTCCCCAAATTTCCAGTTTTATATTAAAAAAATGAAAAAATTTGAGAGCAATTTCTGTTTTTTAAAAAATGTGGATTTATGCCGTCATAACGTGCGAACAAAAGGTAGTTGTGAAATCATTTATAATATCCCTGAAAGCCCTTGTCATTCCGCATCCAATGATACCAAAATTATTACTGTAGCTCAAAAACTGTTCAAGATTTTTTAAACCCCACATTCCGATCCTCTAAAAAAAGGCAAAATAGATAAACATGAACAATTTTAATTTTTTTTGTAATTATTTCTTGGGTCAGCTTGGACCCTAGAAATCATTATACAGTAGTAAATAGACATAGAAGATGACAAAGCAATGTCAAACCGTGAAGAAGTAGCCAAGGGGAGGTGTAACATGATAAAATACAACTTCCCCCTCCCCTCCCCCTTCATTCTTCAAACCCCCATAGCGGGCGAACGATCGAACGTACGAAGTTCATTTTTTCACAGGATGTACCTGACCTCTTACACTTCCTATAGCAGCAATAATCCCTATTTCTCAAATTTTCTCAAAATCCTGGATTCCTATTAGGGATGCTTGCCTTAAGCTTAAAATGACGAGAAATACAATAGGTGTTCAACAAAAAATTAGACCATTGTTTTTATTTTAGATACACAGACCCCACGGAAGATGAGGGTTCCTATATGTTACACGAGTAACCCTAATTGCACTTGCATACACGAAGAAGTAAAAATAAGGAAAGAAAGGCAACAAGAGAAAAACGCATGCAGTACAAGAGCCAGTAGTTAACCTACTGGCTACTTGCCAAGCCTACTTGAAACCATCCAAAAATCCAGAAACTAATGCCTGAGATAGAAGAGAGTTTCACAGGACTAAACACTTTCAACTTCAGAGTGGAAAGCAATCCTGGCTTGACACACAAATATTCTTTTGCATTTCTAAAAATCTCAGAGCATACACAGACATGTCTGTGAGTGATAAAGCAATGGTGGCCTCATTGCAGCACCATCAATGCAATTCAATAGACACCAGTGAAAATCAGTTGCAAAGGCCGACACTCAACAGCAATGCTTAAAGATGAAGAAAATGAATTTATAAAACATCTCAGTGCAACTTTGGGGTCTTTAGCCCTTTGTCTATCGACAGTAACTCCGATATCAAAATAGCCAGAGCTTTTACTTTGGGGCAACTAACAAAATTTTGAACTAATTCAACTAGTTAGACAGTATTTATTTTACACAAAATTAAAATCCAAGTAATTAAAAACTTCATCTCAGTAACCTTGCACCTGCAACTTTGTTTTTGATTTCTACCAAGTTTAGCCTATATGGCCGATGCAACATATCTAATAACTTGTCTTCTTAAGCTAGAGTAGGTTTTTCAGACCTTCACTCATTTGCTAATAAGTTTGGACAAAAACTCAATTGATATTTTTTTGAATTAAAGAGCTTTATTTTGGTAAAAAAAAATTTTTACTACGAATACATTTTACAAGAAGCATAATTTTCTAATTCAAAATAAAGAAGCAGGTGCTTGCTTTAGCAAAAAAGACCTAAACAACAAATCAACTTCGCTGATATTTCACAGTACTAACACATACGTCTGAAAATTTTTCTCTAAACTATTAGTTTTGGTACACAATGGGTTAAAAACACTACTAGATATACTTATAAATACATAGCATTTGTTTGAAAACACAAAATATTTCTTGGGCATTAAGATTAACTATAAACCAATGAGCTAACATAGGATGCATATTTACATTTGTCAATTTTAAGTGCTATATATGGTAGCAAAGATAGAAAATCAAATATACACAGGATGTTCACAGAACTTACAGCAAAAGTAGCATGAGACATAATTAAGTAGGATGTTACTCACCCACAGTCATAGAAGCAATGACTTTCTTTACTGCTTCCTTCTTTTTCTCCTTCTTGTCACTGTTCAGCTCAGACTTCAGTTCAAATATTTCACCTTTTTTTGTGGTGGTGAAGTACTTTGAGTCAGTCATGATGATGGGACTTTATAATACACGTATTCAACAGCTGAAATTGCAGACATGAGATTCATGAGATAATATGAGATTCATGAGAACATGAGATTCAAAATAAAACAATCACTAAAGCCTTAAGCTATGCTTCTTAAGCACCATGACTGTAGGCTAAAAAATAAAATTTCCTGAACTTATGAGACAAGATAATTGAAAATACTCTATTTAAATATAGTGGCTAAATGCAGCCTCTATACTTCTTCCATCAGTTAAGAAGTAGAGGCCTAGTGCAGGATATTTTGGAATAGGTTGATATAATTTAATGAGTGATTCAGCTAAATTTTGGTAATCAGTCATTAGAATAAATTATATTAAACTTTATTATTGGTACACAGTTTAGAAAAAATATTTGAGCCTTTCTAAGTGATGTAAGAATTTTTATTACTCCCAGTCAAAAGAATCAGCCACATATCATTTTCTATCCTAGCTGTTGTCTAAAATCTTTTATCTGATTTTTCTCTGCTACTCTTGCGTAAATATTGCGCAACGTCATTTTTACGTACGCCGATGCGCACTACTATACTCATACCCAACAGAAGAGCGCAAGAGCCCGGAAATCGAGTCCTTGGACCGAAAAAATGAACCAATATTTGCTTTGCTAATCAGTATGACTTGTAAACTTACTCCAAGAAAAATGAGTAAGTTTACGAGTCATACTGATTAGCAAAGCAAATATTGGTTCATTTTTTTGGTTCAAGGACTCAATTCCCGGGCTCATGCGCTCTTCTGTTGTGTATAAGTATAGTTGTGCGCAGTGCGCATCGGCGTACGTCGGAATGACGTCGCGCAATATTTACGCAAGAGTAGACGAGCACCGTGGAAGGAGTTTTTGTACTAGTAACTTGTTGGCTAATCCTCCTCATTCAGCAATACGCAGCCATGCTGAGAAGTGTAGTGCAATAATTCGTCATGGTGATTTTAAAATAATAGACAGTTCTTTCTGTGATTTTGACCTAAAGATTTTAGAATCTTTGCATATTTTTAGGGAAAAACCAATTTTAAACAACATGCTTAGCTCATATCCCCTTCAAATAGTTAATGCATAGTTGTCCTTTATTTTTCTTTTTGTTTGTTTGTAAATTTTAGAATTTAGTATCGACTGTGTTTTCATGCTTGCGTTCGATTGATCATACTTTGTATTTTACAGAACTGATGATGGAGCTGGTCTCCAAAACGTTTTAATTTTTTTTTTCTCTCTGTTGAATAAAAATGACTAATTTTATTAGCATTTTATTCGCTTTTAAATTTTTAGTCAATTTGCGATTTAAGCAAAGTGAATATTTGTGAAGCAATTGTATTTCTAAGTTAGTATAATAGTTTAAATAAGATAAACTAAGCTAACCTAACCAACCTAACAGCCATGAAAAAGGAAAATTAAAATACCACTATAACTCATTAAATACTGATAAACGACGAAAAGTGCGTAGAAGAAAAGTTGCTTATTTCAATTTATTTATCATTATACAAGCAACAAAAATTGGAAAATTGATAAAAGTCTGCTGGTAAACCACAAATTAAATTTTTAACACTACTACAAACAACTTAATATCAGAGTAGATTAAAGGTTATTTAAAGCCTCTCCAACTATGACAAAAGTAGACTGAAGGAAGGAAAAATGGAGGCATCATTTAGCATAGAATTAAAAGAATGCTTAATCTAGACACAAGGTGCGTTCTGGCAGAACATAACCTGCCCATGAAAACCATAAGTTTGTAAAACATGATAAATGTTGAAAAAACAGTAAGTTACTAAAAAAAAAAAAGTGAATTGAAAAAGATAGCCTCTAACAAAATAAAAGACCTATTCAATATCAACATAAAGAAGGCCTACCTAAGTTTCAGCTCAGGACCTTTCATTTTCTTTCTGGAGAGGCTAATTCTCTTGTAATACTTTTGTAGTTGGTACTTTTGTTTCTACAAGAAAGAAGAGCCTTTTTGAAGGGAAGCCATCTTTTGATCTGACAAATTTTGAACATTTATTCTTTTTGTGCTTGGAACTTTCTATGACTGTGATCTGTGAACAATTGGATTTAGATGATCATACAGTTCTTGACTGGCTTACTTTTATTAGGAAGGTTTCCACTATTTTGCTATCTTTTTCTTGTTAGTTTTTTTGGTAAATGTGAAGGAGAGGACAATAATCAATTTTCCACTTTTTGCTGCCTAAATATAGTTAATTAGATCAAAATAAACAATTTTTCTTCTATGCACTTTTGGGGGCAAATGAGTATTTAACTAGTTGTAGCGATAAAATAGTTACCACAACTCTAGTGTTTGGAGCGGGAAGTTATTCATCAAGTGCGTCGGATGGCAACACTACAATAGACTCAGCCTTACAACGCGCCTGAATGATCGAACGCATTCTTGCCATCTACGACATAAGTTAACATACAGCGATAACTGGTTATTTTTGGGTGATAATTTCTGTTGTGTTTTAACTAAAAGATCATAGAGGTGGGTTCAGGCTCTGCGGGGTTGGCAAATAATAAATAAAGTACCCAAACGTACTCTCAACAGCTAAATTGCGCAACTAAACCAACTGCTGTAACTTGTAAAACACTCGTTTGCTGCAAAATGGGTCTAGAAGAAAAGAAGCTTATTTTGATGTTATTACCGTGATTCAGGCAAAAAAATTTAAAAATTGATTAATAGCTGTTTATTCAAGCGCATTCGTCATCAGAGACGAAAATGAACTTACCGCTATAACTCGTTAAATACTCATTTCCCAAAAAAAGTGCATAAAAGAAACATTGTTTATTAAGATCTAATTAACTTGGTTTAGGCAGCAAAAATTGAAGAATAGATTGTTGTTCTCTCCTTCACAAATACCGTTTTATCAAACAAGGTCCAATTCTTATGAAATTTGCATACTTAAAATGAATTTAAATTCAAAACATATTTTATTCCTGGTATTTTTCAAGTTCCTGATATTTTTTAAAAAATTGTGTAGTTTAAACCCAAAATCCCATTACATTTTTTAGTTGGCTATTTAACCCTTCCTTCATCCTTATTTTATATTATTTTCAATAATGTGAATAAAATACTTATTCCCAAAATAATTTTGAATCACTCCTGCTAGTTAGTACTGAAAAAAATCATTGCATTCTCTTCTGCAAGTAGATGGTTGCACTGTTGCTTCTCTGTAAAATAAGTCATGACTAGAAATACAATATTAAAAAAACATGCGTTTGTGAACTGACATATTCATCCTTAGCTCTAGCAATTGAGGGTTGTATGCAATCTGCAGTTTCCTTTAGTACACACTATACAGCCACTCGAAGCAATCTTCCGGCCTCACCAAAATTCTTTGCCCTCCCATTATTGGTAAAAGAAAAAATCTGCAAGAAAAATGATTGAAATAACAGTAAAGACATCTCTATTTCGTATTTCTGTGATTCTTTTCTGTGTTATTATATTAACACTGACAGGAAGCGTACCGGACGTTTCTCTCACTTGAAGATGAAGGTTACCCTAAAAATTTCCCTCTGTCGGTAATTCACACAACTGTGACGTCGATTCCTGTCATTCTAAGTGCGGAATGCTTAACTTTATGAAAGAAAGTAATAAAATTGAATACTAATTAACATTTTGTGCCAGCTCTAGTGTTAGCATTTTAAATTTTCACTGCTATTTTTAAAAAGAAGATGCACAAAGACACTAAATGAATCTCTTTTTGTTGTAATGGGATGCCTGACAGAAGGTAACAAATAAATGATATATTGACTAGAACTTTGAAATCTTTCTAGGCAGAATGAAACGAATTAAAAATTAAGGCTGGTGCTGGAATTCATCTCTTTAGAGATGTTATTGTCTCTTTCGTCGACTATCTAAGGTGGAAAAGTCAATCCTGTGCTGAGAAAACATCCTGGCCTCGTTTTTTAATGGCTAGCGTTATTAGGACAAATCGAGATAAATTAACTTTTTCGTACTCCTAAAACACAACTTGATTAATTCGAGCCAACAATCCACAGTGAAGTTAGTCATTACGTTTGTACGTTATGGAAAATATCTTTTTTTATATAAACTATCAAATTCCTGCAAGATCAATCGAAGTAGATATCCACGGATATCCACATATTCGCATGATAGAATGAGGTTTCTTACTTCATGATGACAAAATATAACAGAATGTTCCCCAATAATGTGTGTAGGATACTCGTAATGTGTTACCCTAAATTCACTTGAACAAAAAATTTACATGAGGCACTGTCGACTCCCACTAAAGTGCATGGTCACGTCTGAGGTAAATCATGGAAGAAAACCATAGTGCATTGACTGTGCGCCTGATACGATAATTTAAATTGAACAAAATTTATGAAGTTTTTGGTGGATTTGGTAGTTTATTTAAATTCCTTTGTATGTATTTCTTAATAGTACAAATAAAAAATAAACGTTCATTTCCAAGAAATTGTCGCAAATCCAGCCATTGCTCGTTGCTGAAGTCCTATGCAAGACAGCCAATACCTTGCACAATAANTTTCCGCATCCAATGATACCAAAATAATCACTGTAGCTCCAACACTGTTGGAGGTGAAGATTTTTTAAAACCCCCCCTCAAAAAATAGTTTTCTGTGATTTCCCATTTTCTTTTCAAGAAAATCGCATTTTTTCATAATAGATAAACGATTCCGAATTGCATTTCCTAACAGTATACCAAATTTCATTGCTCTAGGTTCAATAATAAAAAAAAAGGTCCAAAAGGGGTACGCTCACCTTAAACTTTCGGATCTACACAAAATCTCCATTTGTAATTTCATTTACAAAACATTAACAATTGATGGCGACAATAGCCTGAAAAAATTATTAACTGCACAAACTGGTCATCACGACCATTTAACCCGAAATAGAAATAAATTCATGCTTCCTTATTACTCAAAGGCCCGGTCGCAACACAGTATCCTCTTTGTTGGAACTAAGACTTGGAACTCAATACCTGCGGAGATCCGTGAAATTAATTCCTACAAGGTATTCAAAAGAAATCTTGAGTCTCACTTCCTATCACAATACTTGTCGTGTAAGACCACCAAGGCTAATCTTATCTCCTACATGACTGGTCCTAATAATGTAATTTTCCATGGGTAATATCGCCGATCTTCAGTCTGCTCCTAAATCATTTTTCGCTTATACTGTTAAATATACTTCAAATGACCTATGTTGTAAAATGAAGTAACTAATATCGAATAACTTATCTCATTGATCAGTCTAATGCGAAACTAGGTTAAGTGATTTTAGGTTAAACACTATTCTCATCATTATTAACGCATTATTGTACGACTTAGAATAACGTTGATGGTATGATGCCCCAGAAGTCGCTGAACTTATTCGGGCCCACAGGTAACTATACTCAAATTTGACCATTGTACTAGATTTAAGAAACATTCTACCTCTGTATCACCTGTGGTAAATAAATTGTTTAAATTGTTTAAAATTATATGAAGAGAAATGGAAGTGTCTAGCAATACAGCTTTCTTCAGACGCTGGTGACGTGTCACTCCCAAAGTGGGGTGTTAGGGTGGGTGTAGCTTTCAAACGACGCTCGTCGACGTAGTAACCGTTGGCTGCGATGTTCTGGGCGATGTTCGTAGAGCTAAGCGTACGCTGTGCTCTTTGACGAGAATATATTTTGTGATGACGGATCTTTTCAGAAGGTGATCGTTGGCCAAACGAACCCTTCTTCGTAACGTTTATTTAAACACGACGGAGAGTAGCTGAAGCGTTAAACACGACAGAGTGCATATCGATTTAAGTCTTTACAATTCCAGTCCCGCTAATGTATGTGGGTGATAACCTTTATTGTGTTATTAACTAAAACATCTTAGAAGTGGGCTCAGGCTCCGCGGGATTAGCAAATATTTATTTACGCCATATATTGCAAAAACAATAACTTTCCCCCGCTCCTGCATAATTGGAACAACCTCTGTTTTCGCGCGGGAAAGCCATTCATGAACGCAGTTCCGATAACTTCAAAGTCAAAATAACTCAAAAATAACGCATTAGCGAGCAGAATGTCATTCGTGTAAAACGTTTTTAGATGTATTCCTTTGGTGATTCTTTGGAATGGGATTTTTAATTTTCGTGAAAGGCCTAAAATCAATATTGACCTTAACTTTGTCATCACAACCTACTTCCAGATTAATTTATGCACAAAAATCGAGATACTATTACAGCTGAAAGCACCCTACCACAAGATTTAGGTTACCTTTCTGGAATGAAAATCTCATAAACAGTTATTCCAAAAAATTTGAAAATAAGCAGTATGTCATTAATCAGCATTAAATTGCAGCACATCCTTTTCCTTAATTCTTTTCATTGCCTTGATATTTTAAACTTTAGGTGAGGGTATTTGCAAAGGAGAGGACAATTATCGATTTTCCAATTTTCGCTGCTTAAGCATAGTTAATTAGATCTAAATAAATAACTTTTCTTCTGTGCACTTTTTGGGGGCAAAGAAGGGAGTGAAGCGGTAGTGAAGAGTGGTAGTGAAGGAGAGGACAATAATCGATTTTTCAGTTTTTGCTGCCTAAACATAGGTAATTAAATCTAAATAAACAACTTTTTTTCTATGGACTTTCGGGGGCAAATGAGTGTTTAACGAGTTATAGCGGTATGTTAATTTTCGTCTTTGATGAGAAATGCGCTCGAATAAACACCTACTAATCGATTTTCGAAGTTTTGTTGCTTGAATCACGGTAATAACATCAAAATAAACTACTTTTCTTCAATACACTTTTTGCGACAAATTAGTATTTTATGAGTTAGAGCGGTAGGTTTAGTTGTTGCGCGATTGAGCTGTTAAGAGTACGTTTGGGTACTTCGTAATTTATTATTTGCCGATCCCGCGGAGCTTGCGGAGCCTGAACCCACTTCTAGGATCTTTTAGTTAATAACAATAGAAATTATCACCCGAAAATTACGAGTTATGGCGGTATGTTAACTTTCGTCTTAGATGGCGGGAATGCGCTCGATCATTTGAGCGCCTCGGAAGGGAGAGTGCATCGTAGTGTTGCCGTCCGACGCGCTCGATGAATTACTTCCCGCTTAAAACACCAGAGTTGCGGTAACTAATGTACCGCTATAACTCGTTAAATACCCATTTGCTCCCGAAAGTGAACAGAAAAAAAATTGTTTATTTCGATCTAATTAACTATTTATAGGCAGCGAAAAGTGGAAAGTCGGTTATTTTCCTTTCCTTCACATTTACCGAAAAAAGTATATAATGAGTTTTAGTGGTAGGTTTAGTTTCGTGTTCCATAGCAGTTCCAGTCATTCAAACAGCAGAAACCGTTGCGCGCTTGAGCTGTTATAGTACGTTTGGGCACTTGGTAATTTATTATTAGCCGACCCCGTGGAGCCTGCGGAGCCTGAACCCCTTCTAGGATCTTTTAGTCAATAACACAATAAAAGTTATCACCCAAAAATAACGAGTTATGGCGGTGTGGTCTTTAGCCGGAAAATAAAGTCGCGAGTGAGATGGTAGCACGCCGACCAGCATTCGGACTTACATTCCACACAGTCGTCCTCGCTCCCTGGCACGACTGTTCAGAGGTGTAGCCGTCACCTCTCCCGGAGTAAGATCGCTCCTACCAGTTGCCGGGCACTGTCACCTCGGGCAACTGCGCAGCTTCCTCACTGCAAATAACTCTAGTTTCTCCGCAGAACTTGACAGCTCAGATACAGCTTCACCAAAATGAGCAGAGGCGCAACTCGAAATCAGGTGCGTCACCTCCGCCTTCACTGAACCGCTCTCATGTACACACTCACAGACACACTGCCGTCCGCGGTCCGCCGCGCGCAGCCGTCCGGCAGCGGCGGCAAGATCATCGTCTGGCTCAGCCGGAGCGCACACCGTTGCAGCGCCCCCTCGCTGCGGCAAACACCACAAGCGGTATGTTAATTTTCTTTTTAATGGCTGGAATGCACTCAATCATTTGAGCGCGTCGGAAGGGAGAGTCAATTGTAGTATTCCCCTCCGAACAATTTCTTCCCGCTTCAAACACTGAAGTTGCGGTAAGCAATTTACCGCTTTAACTCATTAAAACTCATTTCCCTTAAAAAGTGCATAGAAGAAAAGTTGTTTATTTAGATCTAATTAACTATGCTTAGGCGCTGAAAAGTTGAAAATCGATTATTGTCCTCTCCTTCACATTTACCCAGGCGAGTCAAAAGCATTTTCAAATTGAACTAGCATATCAAATTTGAACTGTTCTAGTGTTTCTGGTTTCAAAGATTTGCTAAAGAGATGCAACTTCATCAAGTGGAAAAATCAGTTATAAGCCATACTTTTTGAATTGCATTCAAATGATATTCAAAGTTCAATTTCTTACCTTCCAGGTCCAAACTCCAGAAAACATAAAACAACAGCACAATTCACTACTTTTTAACGAAATGTGCGTCTTGAATACCGAAAGGATTCTTCGGTAGTCGGTTTTTTTGAAGTGACTGCTGCAAACATAAATTCGATCAACTGGACATTTCCACTCAGCGTAATCCATTCTTTAAAATTGAAACCAAGACATTGAAATATCTTGGGTAGATTTTTAGAATTATTCTAATAATAAATAAAAGCGGCGACATCGCATTTCACTCCACTCGTGAACTCTCCGTTTGAACGACTCTACCATGGCGCCCAAAACGCTGACTGTGATGCCAGATTTCGGGTTAGCAGTGTGAAGGCCCGTCCACGCTATCAATCTTTAGGCCTAATCTTGTGTTTGTCGGCAGTCCGCGAACACGAACAGAGATGGAAAGTTGCTAGATTTCGGTGTGTTAGTGTTTTCCATCCTGTTGGAAAACTCCGAACACAAACTTTCGAGGAAACAACAAACACTCGCTTGTTTATGTATTGTGGAAGGTGGTTTTGCGAGTGAATTACTTGGTTTCTATGTCTTTTTTCTTATTTTATCGATTTAATTGTTTCTTCAAGCAAATGCAGTAAATTGTAGGACGGCATGGGTATTTATAACCGAAATTAGCTAGGAAACTTTTTGTTATTCCATGTTATTCAGTTATGACTGAATATGTAAGTAGGTTTTAATTTAATTGATGTTAATTTAATTAAAATAAACACGCTCTGAACTGAAGCTGAAAATGCATATTGCTCGCGAACAATTTCACACCGACGAGCACGTAGTCTGGACGTCTGGACACGATTCAGAGAAGTTTGTGTTTTTGTTCGCGTTTTAGTGTGATTGTGATTGACAAAGAGTTTAATAGTGTGGACTGGCCTTTACCAGATGTAATCTAAGCGCAGCTATTGGTCGGATGCCTTTACGTCACTGGGATCACACCCGATTTAGTAAAATACTGGTTTGACGTTACCTTTTTCGTCTACCAGGTTTACTAACAACTACGAATTCGAACTTTATGTGTTTAACACGTACTAGCGTTGTGCTACTACTTTGTCGAAAGACTTGATATTTCATCTCCTCCTGAAGGACTGACTAATTCCCGTGATCAAATGCTTGTCTTGAACGCCGCTTGATACCACCGATGTCCCTCTTCGAATAAGATCAAATGCTTTGCGTCAACAAAACGTTCAACATATGCACACACGGTGGGAGGATAATATCAGCACAACGGGGAATTTCGAACTATACAAATTTTTCGCGAACTGAAACCATACACACTGACCAAATCTTTAAACGTACAGGCATCAAAGTGAATAGAACGATAAGGACCAATCGATGGAGTGAGGCATCTCGGAAATTGTTGTATTTTATTATAAAAGACATCCCGCATTCCAACATTGAAGATGCTCCTAGTATACTAACTTTCACATGACACCACTAATTTCCAGGTGGTGGGGCCTTGGCACTATCTCATAATTATATCCGAGTTGCTTTGCGTTGTACTCACGATGCCGTTTTCTAGTAAAATTTTGCCTCATGGTGGGTCTCGTCTCCCAATGCAAAATCAACTCACTAGGAACTTTTCTTTTGCTGCCGTAACATACAAGTTGACAGTCGGCAGCTCATGGTGCAGCTCTGAAATCAGTGTAAAAGACTATTTTAATTTCACATCCGGTTGTCGAAAAAATTTGCATGGAAATGCTGTGTTTCGGGCTTAGATGAAAATTTCACACTAGAAATGAAGTTCATGGGGGGGCAGCAAAAACAGTTCTCTATTTTCTTTCAAACTTGATTCCCTGATTTGTAACTAATTATGACAATTTCGGTTTACAGCGTAAAAGGAAATTTTTGCAGAATATTTCGGATTTAGTTTGATGCTCACGAGCATATCTGAATAAGGCACTCATATTCCGTTTCAGCAAGAATAGATTTCGTTCTAGAGAAACACAATTCAAGTTGATTTCTGCGATGTTTGTCGCTCGTTTTTCGTATTACAATGCAGAGCATGGAAATGGAAAAAAATTGTCTGCAAGTTAGTTAACGGCTGCTGTAACAATGCATTTTCTTTGAATGAAAAACGAGATGATTTTTAGGGATCACTATATCTTTTAAACTTTTTTAAAAATTCTCACCCATCCTGCCTTAAAACAGCTGAGGTACCGATTCCAAATGCTTCCCAAACATCCTAACTAGCGATCAATCGATTCACGAACAACTTTGACGGCATTGCAGAGTGCGTCCAAAGCGAAAAACTTCAATCCTCGTACCGATTAAGTTTTTAAAAAAATGCTTAAGTTATCCATATCGATTTCACATGCGAACGACTTACACAAACATTCATCCACAATCAATAATCCCAATTCAACCGTTTTGATCAACAAAAGAATGTTTTCTTCTAAATACCACCTAAAATAAATGTTTCATCATACTGCAAACTCAAATCGCAGAAATGACCTGATGAACAAAGTCAAGATAGTCATCATAATATGGTTCGTATACCAACAACCACGAAGCCAAACTTTACTTGTCCAACACTTATACTAGCCTTGTACTAGAGCCTTGTCGTAAGCCTTCATCACATGGTTCCTCAATACGAGCAATTCAATAACGCTGCTACGAATCAATAAGCCCTGACGCGCTTATTTGCGTCAAATCTATTTGTATATTACAGAAATCGTGAGATGACATTATAAGCCGTCGTATCAATGTTTCCTTTTATAACACATCATAAAGGATCATTTTCAAATTCCTCCAAATCACCCACTTGAGCAAAAATCTGCACTTTTAAACTTGTTGAATAAATATTACATTCAAACTAACACAAAACATATTAGGACTTGTTGATTCGTACAATATCGCTACAGTGCGATTCAATATCGGCTTATATATGAAAGTAATGAATTTATTATACACATACGTAGCAAATTCATTCGTTCAGAATTACATTTTTAAAATTCAACACCTTCCTCTTAGAAATAAGATGGAAGGGAATTCAATCCGTTTTCATTTTGTAAAAAATTCGTTCCTCACTATTATGTAGGAAGAAATTCAAAACTACCTTGGCCTACCTCATCACGTTGAGCTTACACTCTGTATTGGGGATACAGTCTGCTACAAACGTTCAATTTAACTCAAATTCAGAATGTCTTTCCTGTAATAATTATTTCTGAGGCAAGTATTCGGATAAAATGTTTTCCCAATGAAATTGAATTATTTGCAACGTCATAAAAAAGTGTGAGCAGAAACCAATTTCGAAATTATAAGAATTTATTAGCGAGAAAAGTGTAGTTTCAAAATTCCTTGAGAATCTGAAGGTAAATCCCTTACTCGGTTCGTATTAAGTTTGTTGCCGAGCAACGTGCGACATTCACTCGACTTGTTCTTGTGTGACTGTGATGATAGTGCAGCTGGTATGTGCTAATTTAAACAGTAATTTTCTATTTTTCACGTCTTTTATCTTTGATTAATTGATGTGTTGAGATAGTAAAGTAAGTTTGAAGTAGAAGTTCAGTTGTTCATTATTCCCGTTTTATTCGAGGTATCTCTTGTTCTCTTGCGATTCCTGCTTACTCCTACGACCCTGTTCAGTGCCATGTGAAACTACAAGATTAGTTCCTTGAGATATTTTTTTTTAGTCTTACGGATGTACGGCTAAAAAACATTGGTGAACCCTCAAGTGCATAAAGCTTGATCCTATTGTAACCCATTTAGCAAAAGCATTAATATATAACTGTTTCCGACGTTATTCATTCGCTTTTCTTAGCTGTGAAACCTTCCAATGAACCTTAAACGAAGCAAGACTATGCTAGGGAATAAAAATAAAACGGTAAATTATAAATAATTAACCTTTAATCGGTAAATCGTTATGCACACTTTATGAGGGAAGCGCATGCACACTGTGGACGGGTGAAAAAATCGTGTTTTATATTCATTGGAATATTTCAGAGTGGACTTAACTGAGAAGTATAATTTAATATTTAAAAATAGAATTTTTTACTTTCAAGATGTGTTAAAAACTATACATTATACTTTTTGGGTAAACCCGCCAAATTTGCTTTAGTTGTTTTAGACGCACTCGGCACTCAATTGAAAATATGATAAAAGTCTAAACAATTACTTGAAATCAACACAACGTGACCTAACCGGACGCGGGTGGTCCATTATACCTTTGATATTTTGATAATTTTGTTTGTAAACTAGTTTCAGTCACACCGTCTATGCTCTGCTTTCAGTAACAATATGGGGTAAGATTTATTAATAGCCTGCCTTACGAAAAACGTAGGCAATTTTGTGGCCCTGTTTTGCTGCTAACAATGGGTTCAATTTAGTTCATGCAAAATCTATGGTGTAAATACGATCTGTCATGAATATCGATTCCCAGCAAAAAATTTCTTAAAAATCAGTTCTTAAAAAACCGAGAAAATGGTGCAGCGATTTTACAGTATATTGAAAGAGAAAATAAAAATGATAAAAGGAAAACCTTAAGCAACTGCTTGCTCACACGGTAAATTGAAAGCAATTTTATATTATGAGAGGGTTTGAAAATTTTAACACTTGCCTTTCGAATTCAAATGTCAAAGCAGTTGTGAAGTCTTTTTCTGCAATTCCCCATAGTGGTCCGAATAACTTTCAATTGTTTGTTATTACGATCTATAGATCTTCAATTCTTAACGTGGAAATATACGTCGAAATAGGACGTGCAAAATTCAAAGTGAACGTCTCTAGGTATTGTCGGAGTGTCGCTGCAAAACACTCCTAGGAAATCACACACGCGTCTAAACTGACGTTTGATCAATAACCGTGTAATGTGGAAGAATGAGAGCAAAATATTTGAAATTAACTTTTTGCTCATACATATCAACAAGCCTTACCAGACAAGCGCGTTTCTATATCAGAGAGAAGATGCTCTAGCGCTCAATAAATTAATGAGTTTTTCCCCATGCTGTATCTGCACGTTTCGAGAGTGAAAAACGAGAGAAGATTGTCACGCAAGTCCAAACAAATCTGTGGAAGAATGCGAAAAAAACAGAACAATGAAAAAACATTAACGCACGTTGATAAGATAATTTTGCAACGTTATTTATTCTACATTGATTGTATTAATCTACTATCTAATAATTGTCAATCTTACATCGTTAGGTGAATGAAGTCGTCAGTATTTAAAATTGGTTTACGTTTAAATAAAGATTCAACTTTGCATTAAATAGATGTTTTTTTCTGATGCATTTGAGAGGCCAATGCTGTTTAAGAATGTAACCTAAAATTGAAAAAAACATAGAGAAAATCAGTTCATTTTCAATTGTTTAGGCATAAAATCTACAATATTTTCTTTTATAAAATGTCTTAATTTAAATAACCTTAGTTAGTGAACTTACCACGAGAGCCACTTCAACAGAGCTGGCCGGCGCTACTCTGATATGTAGCGGGTGCTAACGCTACCACTATACGCTCTAGTTGTGGCCAGCGCTTCCGCTACCGCTACAACAAAATGTGGCTCCGCTTAATATTGGGCGCTCCAATGGCAAAAGTTATTGAAACACTCTAAATATTTAGTGTCTAACAATTACTACTAACCCATAAACATTTCGTGATAGTGAAGCATTTTGAAACATATAAATGCAACTTTATTCCAATTAACATAACTTTAACTAGTACGAGTTAGATAAGTAAGTGTTGCCGCTAATTTTATTAGTTTTATATTTCACCACCCCTACATGGATGTCTACTTCAATCAAACAATCAGAAAAATTATCATCATATACAAATAAAAAATCAGAGACTTAACCAGTTCCATTCCACTTTCAAGCTACACTGAAAGAAATAATATTCATATTTTGAAACACCTAGGTGCCTCTGACGTGTGTTCCAAAACCGAGACACATTGATGCATCATCAATGAGACACTCAAGTTTAGGATGGAAGCGTCAACCAGTGAGATACCCGTTATAAATGCATCAAACTGAAGCTCAAGTGTCTCATCGATGTGACACTGCAGCATTTATAATGAGACACTGGAGCATCTCTAAATCGGTTCTGGAGACACCGGTTTGCACCCTAATCTCGAGTGTCTCATTGATGATGCATCTGAATGTCTCGGTTTTGGGGCGAATGTCAGATGCACTTAGGTGTTTCAAAATAGGGCTTTTATTTCTTTCAGTGTACACTAGTATGTTAGCTAGCGTGCTATCACTGCGGTGGTTTCACACCAGTTGACCATAATAAATTGAATTACTATAAAACTGTGTGTAAATATGAGAAAATATAAAGTTTTGATGTGTGATTGGTATAAGCCGGCACCACCTAACACCGTAACACACCGCACACGAGACGCGAGCGACGACATAACTACGCTCATCAAGCGCTGTCAACCAACTGTCTTGTATTAACGACGACGATACCGAATTTGTTCCTAACGAAAATGCTTGTGGAAAATCTTCATTTAACCTTCATAAAAACGGTTGAATGAATTTCATTAATCGTATGTTAAAATTAAGTTATATTTTATAGAATAGAGTTAGCTCTGATACTTTGAATGGCCCGTTCACACAATGAAAAAAAAACCTTTGTGTATAATTGTATGTACCTAAATTATTATCGTGAATGAGACATGTCTTTATATGTTTAGACAAATTAAAATTCCAAGTGTGACGAGCAATGCTCTAGTAATGTTAGGATAAAAAAAAATGTTTAGACACTACCCAGGTAGCAAGAAATTATTAGGCCAATATTGGGTTGATAATTATTTATTGCCCTGATATTGGAATCTTGGATTACAATAATAGGCTAATAACAAGGCAATATAAAAAAAGATATACTAATTTATGATATCAATTTGTTATTGGGACAATGCAGTAAATAGTTTTATTCCTAATATTAAACTAACAGTGTATAGATATATGTATGATATTCATATAAGTGGAAACAATCTCATAATAATTAAAAATCTCGCAGTTTAATATAATTTGTTGATATATAAATTATTATTGCCCAAATATTGGGTTGATTTAATACGCCAATAATACGGAGTAATTTGTATAAAATGTACCAATTAAGTTAATGAATAGTTATTTCAGTCATTAATGAGTGCAGATATATTTGACCGATATCAAAAAATGTGAATACGTTACAATAAAATATATATTCAGAATTACTGTAATCACAGGTTCACAGTTCTTGTTTTTTCAGTCGTCCAATGAGTTTCGAAGGTCTAGTTTTTTCAAAAAAATATGCTAAAATCGTTTGTCAAATGTTACTATAGCAATATATGTCTATATATTGAACAATTACGCATACTTGACGGGATCAAAGTGCATGTACAGGTTGCCCGACCACTGGTACGTGTAACACAAAATTTGGACTTCCACTCTACGATGCCAACACCTTGTAGTGCCTTACCCACGGTAAAGGAAACAAGGTAGGTTCAAACCAGTCTTTTTTTCGTCGACTGTGTGGGTGTGCTGACGTCACGGCAACGAACCAATAGCAGCGTTCATATTGCGTCTGGTAGCACTGCTACTCCCAAATCCGTCTCCACTATTGGCCTAACGACACTGCGGTTTGGTAACGTCACAAAGTTAGTTTGAAATAAAGCCTTTCTATTGGCTACCCGAACAAGAAGAAGTGTAATTTCCCCCATAGAAATGACCTTACCTTGTTTCCTCTACCGTGGCCTTACCTTAGTTACCCCTAAAACCCCAATTCTAGTCTATTTATCTTCAGTAATTGTAATACATGTCAATGTAAATTTGATCTAAAGAGAAGTCCGAACTTCTCCTTTGCGTATCACTGATACCTAATGGAGGGGAAGTAAAAGTAAGGTCGCCGCTTCACGCCACGAAACGGAACTCAATGGCTGGAGCAGCAACACCTGCTCCTACAACCTCGATATTAAGTCCAGTGACAAAACAAATAGCTCATATTGAGATAGTGAAAATATCATTATCGGGACAATGTGTTTTACCAATATCAACCTGAAATCATGAATTGAGCATTAAGCCAATGTTACTGTAGGGAACACCTCATTATGAAGTCGATATTGACGGAAAAATTAGTTGATATTGGGCTGATGATAGTACTGTTATTGGGCCAATATTTTTTTCCAATATCAACCGAATTTTTCAAAATAAGTTATTGCCCCAATGTTCATTTTGAATATCCAGTCAATATTGAGACTGTATATTGGCTCAATATTAGGTCAATTAATTTTGGGTACCTTCACCTCTCCGAATACGGACCGCATTCACTTAACGCAAAAGTCAACAGTGCTTGCCTTGCTCCACTTGCAAGAACGCCCTTCGATCAAGCTGGGGCGTTTCTACAACGGTCTTCTCTTACTTCAAAATTATTCTGCTCGTTCATAGGCCAATTACTGATGATGTCAATATTCTCCCAGCTGAAAGCCATATAGTGATAAGTTGGATATCTTCTCCAGTAAATAAACAGTGGCAGCCTGGCAGGGAGATCCGAGAGGTTCAATTAGAATGTGGAAGGCAGGCAACAGCCTGTACGATTATAGCTGGTAGCATGTTAACAGAACCACACCGAAATCCTTCGTACAGTTTTATTCTAAAATCTATAAGACTATTTGTAAGTGCAGCGGTGACACTGTAGAGAAAACCTCGTATCGCTACTTAAATGTGTAGCGGACGCTACAGCTACCCCTCATTGTTTGAAATGTAGCGCCACTTTCGTTACACGTAGCACGCTACTGCCCACCTCTACATTTCAATGATTAATCGACAGTTTGAGAGAGCGCGTCATAAGTGCATTTTTTGGTTCAGTTATTCAAAGTTTGAGATATGAATCCATCAATTTGTTACTGGTAACATGGACACATTGATGAAGGACGCGCTGAAGAACAGTCTCCACCTATATTGACACATGATATTAAGCTTTTTTCAGTAGATGATGATATAATTAGGTGTAAAATGAGAGGAAGTAAATGATTCTACATGTACGTAAAAAAAACAAGCTGGAAAACATTCCTACCTCACAACAAATTCACGAAAATTTCTACCTGGATAATGCTGTCATGATGTACTCTCAAGGGTCAGAAACGAGAAAGAAATAGTCAGACGAGGCTAAGAGAAACGACATTTGCACTGTTGAGCCCGTATGTCAGTAAATAATTTCCATACACTGATGCAATGGACTGGCACTCTGATGTTCAATGCAACCTGTCAAATGGTGATTGGTGCCAAGAATATGTAAAATTATTTGCAATTAAATGTTGTATTCATTTGACTTTCTACATCGATGATCGCTGAAAGTCGAGAGACAGTGATTGTTACCCAGGAAACTCGAATTTGAATGAATTTAAAAAACGTCCATGATCGTGAAAATTTATAGTTCAAGTTGAATTCTCAGTGCATCTCGTATGAAAATAATAATTTACTTTTGTTTGTGATATATATACAGGTAATGATACTTGAGTTTCACAATAATAATGTAAGGAAGTGATGTGTACAATAACGTAACAAGTTGATCGTTGAAAAAAAATACACCATTTCAAGAACATGTGATGAAAGTCATCGGCTTAGTAATTTCCCATTAACTGCAGTGCGTATATACATAATGCATGCTTGCGTAAAAGAGATCACATCACAAACATGTTTTCAACGCTTTGCATAGCAAATTAAGCAATGTTGGGAGATGAGTTAGAGTATTTCGTTGCTGCTTCTTCAGTTGAAACGAAAAATGATGAGTTATTTTACAGTTTAATTTCTTTATTGTTTCAAAGATTTTAAAATTTTGTAGAAGTTTGTTCCACAGTAATGTTCCTGATATTAAAAGAGCTTTTTGTCCGACATCAGATGAAAGGTATTTTACAAAGATATCATTTCTTGGAATTGGATTTGAGTTCGTTCGAGTGGAAGGAATTGTACAATATCAGCATTGTTCTGAGTATATATGTATAAAAGAGTACCTATCGGGCTTTATAGGTGAGGAACCTTTCATGATTGGGATGCAGCCAGGCTTATTTAGGCAAGAGAAAGCATGATCAATATCCTTAAATTTACTTTAGCATCCTACCTCGGCCAAATTTATGCATTCATGTAGCTCGCTTCGAATATATTGAAATACGTCTCTCGGAACTACATTTCAATTGTCTAGACGCGATAACGCTATTGATAGAGAATGTATGATAATCTAGATTAATATGATTCAATAATTAAACTTCAAAATCTATCCAAAACTATTTTTTAATATTCAAGTGTAGATTCTCAAAATCATTTATTTAGTCGTTTTAGACTTACTCATCATTCGATTGAAAATAAATTCCAGAATGATCATTTGAAATCAGGCATTTGCGATGAGGAGAAACAACGACTACCTGTACTTAGAGATATCCAAATCTCTTGCCAAGATATATAGCCTTGAAGTTTCACATTCTCTGAAAATGTTTCACCGGTTGCGACATCATGCAAAAGTTGAGAATAAGCTTCAGGAATAATTTGTTAATTTATCTATAACAAAAATTTTGAACTCTAAAATTGAAAACATTGAAATTAATCATTTTAGGAATTGAACCCGATTTTTTAATCATTCAGAGTTCTTTAAACGAATGATAGTTCAGATGCACACTACTAGTTGTAATCTCATTGCTAAATTTTGTTTCGTATATCCAGTTGTACAATGTACAGTTAATATTTACTTCATTCATCATGAATGAATGAAGAGTGTTCTTGGTGGCAAATTTGTCCTTTGCATTCATAAAAGTTCAATACTCACTTTAAACAACATTGTCCAGCTCACTTACCCAAACCAATGGTTTGTTCACGTAATAAGTGGGATGTTTTCTAGATTTTTTTCTTCTGCGTTTCTTTCTAAAATGAAGCGCAATCAAACATAGGGGATATGATCAAATTTCACATCGCAAATCAGAATTTGCACGCATTTTTATTCTCAAATAACGGTCGTCACTGCGTTTCTAACATTACAAGACAAATTTTACTTAGCTAGGGCAATAAAGCCATTAAAGTGCTCTCTGAACACTTACGTTGAAGTACCGTGCGTAAAACAGGTCGTCATATTCAAATAAACGTTTCCTACTAATTTTAAAAGCATTTTTCGTATTCCTAGCGTTCATTTCTGATTTGAATTCAGATTTGGTTTGTAGTAATAATCTCCAGACAATTAAAATTGTTTTAAATCTAACGAATTATACCAACACTTACTTGATCTAGATGAGTAAGCGTACCAGTTCTTTTCTTTTTTTTACTCTCAACACGGTTTTCTTCTGCACCTAGAAAATTGTCTTACTATATATACTTGATAAATCTTTTCTTCTACATTAGTGAAATTCTTTCTTCTTAAGCTCGAGAGCAGCTCCTTCATCTCTCATCACGTGAAGGAACATAATGTTCATTAAACGGAATGAAGTTTCCAAAAGCCTGTAGTTCTGCATCGTCGTAGTAACTCCCGCTTTTTTGACAAAATTCATCTTTCAAACACAAACCCGGTACTCTCGAAGTCCTCTAGCGGCTCCCCTCGCGTCCGCATTAACGACCGAAAATGAGGATGTTTTAGCTTCCACCAACTATGGCGTAGGTATGCATGAGACAATTGTAACAGTCATTCATCTAAAATGTTGTAGGATAAGAAGACGGTTGTAAGTGGACATGAAGGCAGTGTGATGTGGTATAATGCGCATATCAGTATCTAACATCACTATGGTGTTGGATTTACACCGATTTCATCTATTTTAACATTCGGTCTCCAATCTGTGAGGAAAGTAGTGTTATGGATGTCTACGTTAGCGATTCTTCGTTGCTGTTTTCAAGTATCATAGTTTTATTTCTCAATCTCTGTCTAGGTAATTGTTATAATATTTTTAATAATGTGAATACAGAATCAATGATGCTTAAAGAACTCATTAGGTTATAAGCTCAATTGTTTTTGACGAGGTATGTGTTTTATAATTCTTTGAAACTGAATTCTACATATGAACTGAAACTGAAATATTTGAAGGTGTTCTACATATGTGAAGGAACTCGAGTGTCTAATTTGAAAAACCCTCGTAACACTGTCCCCACCGTTCATGTTATACGAACGAACGTAATGGTGTCTATCGCTGACCTCGTATAGAATCTCTTTTGAATGCCTTCACATGATCATGAAATCAATGCAGTTCCTAATTGGCCTTACCATTTCACAACGATACCAAGTGAGACTCATCCTTTGGCAGGAGATTTCATTTCTCTATTAAAAGCTAAAAAGGTCATATCATCAGTTTTACATAGTAATCATGAGCGGACATCTTTACTACGGTAAACATCCTTATACTGATTAAACATCAGTCTATCTATACATTAATGAGCTGAATTATGATGAATTTTGATAACATATTACAATGAAATGCCTATCACTCTCGTAGGTAGAAAATTTTTACGTGTAAATTAGAAATAATAACTCAGACGAGATAACACCTCATGTCATACGAGCTTTTATTTCTAAGTAATGCAAGAAAATTTTTTATCTACTAGAATTATAGGAATTTTATTCTGGTATGTTATGAGAAACGAATTATAATCCACTTATCGATGAAAATTGATATGATATAAGTTTAAATAAAATTCGGATGTTTCCCGTAATGAAGGAAATGGTGCACTAGACGAGAGAGAGATATAGCGAGCGTCCCGTCCTTGACGCTACTAAATGAATTTCGGATGGCGCAACGTTGAAGACTTCAAAGCATTTTACGTCAGCGCTGCATCATCCGCGAGACTGTCATTTCCACTGCCGCTGAATTATTTTTGAGTACGTGTATGTAGACTGAAGTATCCTGTTGCAAATTAGTTGTCGTTTACCTTCTCTAAAAGTGTATTCCTACAGCATACAACTTCTATCACCTCACTGAGAAAATTTATAATAAAAAGTCTGAAAATGTTAATTTGCGTGTTTGAACAATGTTTATTGTATCTTTATGTACATGTATTTACCAGTTAGTATCGGCTTCCAGAGGCAGTAAAATAGTGAGCTAGACATCACTCATCGTATCTGTATTCACCCACGCCAACCAGGACGAAGGCGCTGTGAGACTTCTGCTCGTACATACTTGTATGTGGTGGACGAACAAAATGGGTGAGATTCAGATCTCTTCAGGGTCTTCGAAAGCAATCCCATATCAAATCAATGGAAAAAATTTCGGAAACCTTATTTAAGAGTGGGAGTATGACATTGTAGGATTTAAAATTCCTTTACATTGTGTGTTTTTCCATGTAAAAGGTAATAACGATAAATAATGTACTCGGAATAATTTAAAGGTTCTCTTGGAATTGTTGTATTCTTGGAGGGTAGCGTGCAACATGGAGGGTAGCATGCATTCTTGGAGGGTAGCACAATGGTCGCCCTCTGGATGTGTCCACCACTGGAATTGGGAATTTATGCCATGATGACTTCCAGCACATAATCCTGGTGCAAGGTTGAAAGAAAGTTCAAAAGAAGAAAATCACGAAATGAGACAGAGAGGTACAGAAAGGATACCACCGAAGCGAATGAAAGATGGTCTTCAAATAAAAATGTTTCACGCTAAATGCATTTTTTTCATGAAAATTAGATAGATCATCCAAGAATACACATGATGCATTTTATCACTGCTCGCTAGAAAATTGTTGAGAAAAACTAATACAAACAACCCTCCAAATTGGCCACCGATAGGCTTTTCAACATTACTGTTTATTAATAGGGAAAAATCAAGCAGAATATAATGAAGTCAGTTAGAAGCGTCCCTACAAAAATATAAGTATAAGGAGGGTCAATTAGAAGGTCGTCATTGATTTCAATTGAAATGATTACCTATATTAGTCGCACCTACGCCTTTTAACCCAGATCTTAGTTTTTTTTTTCAATAAATATCTTTGTTTTGATTTGGCGTCAAGGCAGGGTTTCCAAATTGGGCATTTTTTTCGGGACGCAATCCTTATGCTTATATCTTGAGAAACATATTTGACTGTTGAAATTGAAAGCATTTTACAGTCTCAGCAAAGTTCAAAGTCTATAAATAAATTTCAGTGTCAAATTTCAGATCGAAAATAAATTAACCCGAGGATTCTAGGGATTAACCCCAGAAAAAGTTAACCCCAGAAAATATGATCACGATAATAAATTTTTGATTTCGAACAATAAATTTTGAATGAATCATTTTATAATAGTGTAAGACATAGACTGGTGATGGAATGTATTTCTGCATATTCCCTAAATTTAGTACGACATATTTCCTTGACGTCCCAGTTCTGACAAGGATTAATTTGGGATTCTTAGATTCCGAAAGAAAAAAATTGTCTTTCCTCATTTTGAGGACACTTAATAATATCATAATTATTAGCGAAGATACATTAACAGTTGAAAACTATAAAGATTACAGGCCCTTGTATATAACAAATTACAGAGCGACTTGCACGCACACCTCATCCTTTGATTTGTGGTGCAGTACTAATCATAACTACCCCACCAGTATCGGGAAACCCCGAATATATTCTTCGGTTAGTTTCGTCAGCCAGCCAGTAAAGTGGATTATACACGCAGTAGCGCAGTCAGGGAGGGGGGGAAGAAGGAGAGCCATGCCTCTTCCCCCCTTCCCCCCACCCCCCCTCCCATGCCCCTTCCGAAATGTTGGGCCAGTTTTAGTCTCCGTTTTATGTAAAATAATTAAGAAATTCATGATAATTAACGTTTAACACCCCTCCCCCCCAAAAGTTTAACCCCCCCCCCCCTTCTAAAGAACTCTGAATGATAAAAAATTGGGTTCAACTCCTAAATGATTAATTTCAATGTTTTCAACTTGGAATTCAATTTTTTGTTATAGATAAATTAACAAATTATAACTGAAGCTCATTCTCAACTTTTGCATGAAATAGCAGCCGATGAAACATTTTCAGAGAATATGAAACTTCAAGGCTATGCATCTTCGTAAGAGATTTGGATAGCTAAAAGTACAGTCAGTTGTTTCTCCTCATCACAAATGCCTGATTTCAAATGATCATTCAGGAATTTATTTCCAATCGAATGATGAGTAAATTTAAAACGACTAAAAACTAATTTTGGGAATCTAAACATGAATATTAAAAAATGATTTTGGACAGATTTCGAAATTTAATTATTGAATAATATTAATCTAGATTATTATCCATTCTTTACCTATATCGTTAACGTGATTTGACTATTGAAATATAGTTCTCGATGTCCGATGGGTACTCTTCTTTTTATACTCAGAACAATACTGATATTGTACAATTCCTTCCACCCGCTTGAACGAATTAAAAAGCTAACCCCAAGAAATGATGGCTTTGTAAAATACCTTCATCTGATGTCGGACAAAAAGCTCTGTCAATATCAAGAACATTACTTCCTTCCTTAAAAAACTTCTACAGAGTATAAGAATCCTTGAAACAAGAAGAAATTTAGCTCTAAAAAACTCATCATTTTTCGTTTCTACTATGAAATTAGGATGCAGCACAGACTGAAGAAGCAGTTACGAAATACTCTAACTCATCGCCCTACATTGCTTAATTTGCTATGCAAAGTTTTGAATACATGGGTGTGTGTGTGTGTGATGTGACCTCTTTTATGCCATCATGCATCATTTCCCATTAACGCACTACAATTATGGGAAATTACTAAGCCGGGGACTTTCATTATACTTTAAATTCCTTATTTTTTTCAACGATCAACTTGTTACGTTATTGTACGCGGCACTTCGTTATATTGTTATTGTGGAACTCATGCATCATTGCCGGTAAATATTTCACAAACAAAAGTAAATTTTTATTTTTATACGAAAGATGCACTCAGACTTCAACTTGAACTATAAATTTTCTCGATCGTGGACGTTTTTAAATTCACTCAAGTTCCAGTTTCCTGGGCCACAATCACTGTCTCTCGACTCACAGCGATCGTCGATTTAGAAAGTCAAATGAAATCAACATTTAATTGCAAAATTTTTTTACACATTCATGCCACCTACCATCATTGACAGGATGCTTTGAACATCAGAGTACTAGACCATTGCATCAGTGTATAGAAATTATTTACTGAAATACGGGCTCAACAGAGCGAATGTTTGTTTTAATGTTACATTCGTATTGCAAAACGATTTTGTTAGCCTCGTCTGACTATTTCTTTCTCGTTTCTGACCCTTGAGAGTACATCATGAGAGCATTGAGTATAAATTTTCATGAATTTTTTGAGGTAGGAATGTTTTCCGAGCTTGCTTTTTTACGTATTTGTAGAATCAATTACATCCTCTCATATTATTTTCTATAATATCAGCATCTACTGCAAAAGGCCTAATATCATGTGTGAATATGAGTGGAGACTCTTCTCCAAGGTGCTCTTCGTCAGCGTATTCATGTTACCAGTAACAAATTGATGCATTCAAATCTCAAACTTAATATAACTGAAACAAACAATGCACTTATGACTTGCTCTCTCAATCTTTCGAACAATCATTGAAATGACTTTCATGGTAAGTTCGCCAGCGAAAGACATTGACATTAAGAAATTTTAACAAACACAGCATTGTGCATTCTGTTTATGAACTTCTTAGAAACTGAACTGATTTTCACTTTTTTTCCTTCTTTAGGTTACATTGTTCAATAGTATCTGTCTCTCAAATGAGACAGAAATTATTATTTACTTATATGAAGTTAAATCTTCATTTAAATGTAAAAACAAATTTGAAATTTTGACGACCTCTCCTAACGATATAAGATTAGCAATTATTATACAGCAGATTAATACAATCAATGTAGGATAAATAAAGCTACGTTTACATTGACACTCTTTTCAACTCTCTGAGTGTCACTTCAACGAGCACGTACACTGTTGCCGGACTAGCAGGCGGGCACCGTGAGGCTCACTTGGACATTCTCTATTGTCATTCTTTGCAGCAGTCTGGCCGTCACTCACTCCGTCTTCAATCGCTGCATTGATGTGGTGGAGAGAGGTTCAGTGCGCCGTATCCTGCAGCATGTGATGAGAATACGTTTCGAAACGCCCAGGTATTTGAGAGATTGATAGAGCTCTACCGATTGATAGAGCTCTAGAGCTAGAATATAATATAATAAGGCATAAATACTTGTGGCGAACCTCCAGTAAACATTTAAAAACGAAACATTAAAGAAAGAGCTTCATGACGACGAGAAGTGCGAGGAGCGTAACACCTTCCATCATTTCATCTGAAAGGTAACCGAGCAGTGAGCACTCTTCCGCACGCCTGCAGTTCTCTGTACTGCGTTATTCTAGTGTAAACACTCGCCACTCTTTCGCAACGTGCTCTTGCCCGCGACCCAAGGATGTGAGCTTCCAATGTGTGTCAATGTAGATGCAGCTTAACATTGTGAAGTTGTCTCATCAGCGTGCGTAAATGTTTATTTCATTGTTTTGTTTTTTCACATTCCTTCACAGATTTGTTTAGCCTTGCGTGACACTCTTCTCTTGTTTTTCACTCTCGAAACGTGCTGATACAGAATGGGGAAAAAATTCATCAATGTATTGAGCGGTAAAGTATCTTCTCTCTGATGTAGAGACGCACTTGTCCGGTAGGGCTTGTTGATATGGATGAGCAAAAAGTTAATTTCAAATTTTTTACTGTCATTCTTCCACATTGCACGGTTATTGATCAAACGTCAGTTTGGACGCGTGTGTGATTGCCTAGGAGTGTTGTGCAGCGACACTCCGACTATACCTGGCGACGTTCACTTTGAATTTTGCGCGTCCCATTTCGACGTGTTTCCTCGTTCAGGAGGACGTCTAAGCAGAATCAAGGAAAGGGCTCTTGTTGAAAATCTTCCCTATTACTGATCGTGGCCTTGTGGAAGAAGAAGTTTTCTTCTGATCGCCTGGCTTAGTTGCCAGGGGAGAATTTGAAACTGTTGAATTTAGTTCTTTCTGTTCGTTCTTTCGTTTTGCAGCTGTATATTTTCTTCTCGTTCTTTTGTGTTTAAATTTAACTCCCTAGTAATTAAGCATATTTGAACTTCTACCAGATCTGCGTTAACATTAAATCGCTTAAATTCATTAACATTACTCGTGACGCTTTCGCGTTCACCAATGATTAAACTAACTCAACTTTGAACTTACTCTGCTAAGGCAGCATGTCGCCCTTATAATAAGAGTGGGTCTGGTCCCTCTTACTTATTTCTCTTTACTAAAAAGCAGTCTTTCTGCGCCTTAAATTCCTCGACCCGGCTCTTGCAGCCTCTTGAATAGGCATTTAATATTCCAGGTAATTATCAATCATTTGTTAAAATCAACCTGATACATATATAATCGTGAAATCTTGAAATAAGCTAGGACACTTAGCTAATTTACGACCAGACTTCTCAAAGCCCTGTGTCTCTCTGTTCAGAACGTCTCTAAAACTTCCTACCGGAGTACCGAGCTGATAACCGGCCACGTCCACGGTTGTCTTCTATTTTTGAAGGCGTTTCGGTTTTGAAACCTTTCGTTGAAGATCTTCGGTCTTCGTTTTAAAGAGTTTAATAAAATTACTACAGAGGACGCTGCTGTGCGTACTGTTGAAATCCTTACTGTTGGAATCCTGTTGCGCAAATAGTTGCTGCGTTGCTGGACGTGGGTTCGTTTTGAAATTCACTATAGCATTTTTTATAATATCTAAAAAAAAATTTTCAAGTCATGCATTTTTCCGTAGATTTTTCAATGTAACTAAAAAATTACTGTGTATTTCAAAACTAACCCTCGTCCAGCCATGCAGCAACTCTTTGCGCATTCAAGAAGACCTTAATAATTGCTTTATAATAATAGCTTTTGGAGGAGATAGCTTTTGAATTTTTTTACCTTCAACTGTTCAGGAAGCGCATTTTTCTACAATTTTTCATTTTTTCCATTTGCTAGCTATATTGCTTGGAAAAATTGATGCGGTTGGCGTTCTGAAAGCTATCTGAAGATGTGAATATCTTTTCTTGTAAGTTTTTTGTTGTTCCCTGAAGGAATTGGTACCAAAGGTATCACAGATAAGAATGGAACTTGTATCATAGATACGTATCACCGCTCCAGAAGCGCCCGCTGCGGCGTCCTCCTCCACGCGCTCCTCTCCTTCCCCCCTTCGTTTTCCCCTATTACGGAGAAAAGAACTTTCGTAGCTTTCATAGATTGTAAACGAAGGAGTTCTGTGTCGAATAGACCAACAAAACAAAATCGAGATGTTTCTGGTTCGTGTCTAATGCGGAGACTGTTCGGTGCTAGCAGCTGTATTCGAATCCACCCAATTCCCCCCTCGATCCCCACTCCCTGGAAGCACAGAACGTTCTGAACCTTCCCTAGCTTGTAAACGAAGGACTTCTGTATTAAATAGAACATTAAAAACTACAAAAAAATTCAGGGGCGTGGCACATGAACTTGCTTGTCGGCGCTGGTTGCTGGTTAAGCCCCTCCCTTCTCTTCCCAACCCCATTTCCCCTACTTACGATGCTCAGATCGTTCTGCAAATTTGACAGCATGTGAAGTAAGCTTATCTAAATGAATAAAGCAATACAAAAATCCAGGAGTTTTGAGGATTCTGTATAGACGTCCCTCTTACGAATTGAAGATGTATAGATCGTAATAACAAACGATCGAAAGTTATTCAGACTACAATGGGGAATTGCAGAAAAAGACTTCACGACTGCTTCGACATTTGAATTCGCAACGTAAGAGTTAAAATTTCCAAACCCTCTCTTAGCAGAAAATTGCGTTCAATTTGCCGTGTAAGCATGGATTTCTTTGAGGTTTTTCTTTTAACATTTTTAATTTCTTTCAATATACTCTAAAATCGCTGCATCTTTTCTCAGTTCTTGCTAAACTAATTTTTTTGGGAAATGTTCTACAGGTAATAGACATTCGTAATAGATCGGATTCACTGCGAGGGCTAAATTTAACTCATTATTAGCACCTTTAGCAGGGCAGTGAAATTGCATTTGTTTTTCTTAAAGTAAGGTATTTAATTTTACCATATGTTGTGAATGAAAGCAAAGCATGGACGGTGAAAATCAAGGTTCTTCAGCATGCAAACATGATTAAAATTATCAGAGTATCAAAGGTTTACTAGTCCACCCATGTCCAGTTGGGTCAGGTTGTTGTGTAGATTTTAAAAGATCGTTTGGAGATTTATCATAATTTTACTCAACTAGAACAACTTAAAGCAAATTTTGCGAGTCTACAGAAAGAATATCATGCATAGTTTTAAACAGATCTTGATGATACAATTTTAAATTATGTTGAATATTAAATTTTACTTCTCAGTCATTTCCCCTCTGAAAGTTTTCAATGAACAAAACACATGATTTTATCACCTGTACACAGTGTGTATGTGCTTCCCTTATAACGTTCGCAAAATGATTTAGCGATTAGAGGTTAATTATTTATAATTTTATCTTAGCCAAGCATTAATTCGTTTTAGGTTCGTTGGGAGGTTTCACAACTAAGAAAAGAGAATGAATAAGGACGGGAACAGATATATATATTTATGCTTTTGCAACTGGGTTACAATAGGATCAAATCGCTTTGTATTGTAATCGCTTTGTAATTTTTTGTACTTGCGAGTGATCCAACGTTTTAGTCGTACATCCGTAAGACTCAAAGAAATATCTCAAGGAACAATTCGTGTAGTTCCACATAGCACTGGACAGGGTCGTAGGAGTAAGCAGGAATCGCGAGAGAACAAAGGATACCTCGAACAAAACAGGAATTATGAACAATTGAACTCCTACTTCAAACTTATAGTACTATCTCAACACATCAATTAATCAAAGTTATAACACGCAAAAATGGGAAATTATGATCTAAAGCAGCGCTTACAAGCTACATGAACATCACAGGCACAGAGGAACAAGTAGAGTGAATGTCCCGCGTCGCTCGGCTACAAACTGAAGACGAACTGGGTAAAGGATTTCCCTCAGATTTCCATTTCGTTTTGATGGCCTGTATTCGTCAAATGGGAATACCAAATTTTTGGATATTATTACAAATCAACTGCCATTTATTCTTATGCCGCTCAATGATTACATTCCTCACCTGAATGGAGTACGTTTTAAGCCCTTTTTACATTGACGGTTTCTTCGCGCTCCACACCGTCGCTCCATACCGCCAGTCAAATAAACTCCGCCCACAGCAATGCAAAATGACTCAAAGGCATTTGATTCTCTGATCCTCAAGGTATTTTGAAACTACACTTTTCTCACTAATAAATTCTTACAATTTCAAAAATAGTTTCTGCTCCCACTTTTTTATTAAGTTAAAAACAATTCAACTTCATTGGGAGAACATTTTATCAGAATAGTTGTCTCAGAAATTATTCTTGCCGTAAAGGAATACTTAATTTGCCGTACATTGAACTTTTGTAGCAGACTGTATCCACAATACAGAGTGTAAGCTCAACATGACGAGTTAGACCAAGGTGGTTTTGAATTTCTTCGTACGTAACAGTGAGGAACGAATTGTCTGCAAAATGAAAACGGAATTGAGTTCCTTCCATCTTATTTCTGACAGGAGGGTGTTGAATTTTTCTTATGTAATTACTGTATGAATGAATTTACTACGTAGTTGTATAATAAATTCAGTACTTTCAAATAAAAGTCTTTATTGCATTGCACAGTAGCTTTATTCTGCGAATCAACAAGTCCTAATACATTTTGTATTGATTTAAATGTCATCTCTATTAAACAAGTTTAATTTAGGTTAAAAGATCAGATATTTACTCAAAATAGTGATTTCGAGGAATTTGAAAATGATCCTTTATCGTGTGTCACTGGAGGAAGCATTGATACGATGGTTTAAATGTCATATCGTGATTTCTGGAATAAATACGTAAATTTGACGCACATAAGGATGTAAGGGCTTTTTGGTGCGTTGCAGCATTTAGGAACTGCTCAAAATGAGGGGCCATTTTCTAATCCCTCATTTTCCTTGGCGAACAAAACAACAAAAAGTGTTGGACATTCGAGTCTCAACTTTCAATACATTCTTGGAAAAGGTAATTTCAATACTCCATTTCAAACTTAGCAGAATCCTCCTGCAGTGAAAAGATTCAAGCGATTAAAAAAAATGGTGCATAAAACAGCTAGCGGACGTACGATGACATCGCATTTGACCTCTCCATGACAAGAATGCGCTATGAACCGTTTTACTGGATAGATTTAGGTTAGGTTAGAGTAGGCTTTGCCGGATAAAATAAAGGTTCTTTTACCTCGCATTAGGTCTGTATAAAAAATTTTTAATTTGTTTAATTATGACCCCAATTCCTTCAGTTATTATAATTCCTCACGTATGAAATTTTCGAAAAATGAAGAGAGATTTATCAAAATCGATTCTTTTACTGTAGCATCAGGAGTCTGCTCAAAATGAGGATTATTTTCAGGCCCTTATTTTCTTTGATTAATTAATATAGCAAAAGTGTACCACCGAGTTTCCTTGAATTCTAACCTAAATTAAGGGCTCTAGAGGAAATGATACCTAGGATAAATAATTTCTTTATTTGTGTATAAGTTCGTCACTGTAAAAATACGAACTCCAAGAAGCTCGGCGCGGACAGGGTGGGAGATACACTTGATTTTGATGTGTTAGGCCAACATTTTTAATTAATTCTTGGAGTTAAATTTAATTTTCGTAAGTCTCACAATGCGATGTAGTCTTGCAGAAAGCCAACAGTACGTGGAAATTAAATTTTAATTATTATTTCTTGACATTTCCTTGAGCTGGAATCTTGTTCGGAAGAAACGTGAAACTACTTAAAGAGTACGAAAAAAACAACTCAGTTGAGCAACATTTATTTAAATTAATCTAAATGTTGCATTCAATTGAATTTCACATCAAAACACGCGAGATAATATCAGCTAGTGAAATTGAGTCCATTTCACAGCGTCAGAATGCTGCGGAAATGTTCAACATGTACATGTACAGGTCACAAAATATTCTAAGGATAATACCATTGATTACAAGAATTTCCATAACGTATTTATGAAAAAGATGTGTTCATGAAGTACACTGAAAACTTATCCTGTTACGTAGAATATAAGTCATGTTTTATTCAGCTTTTTGAACGTTTATACACAAATGAAAGTGATTACTGCTCCCAAAAGCATCGATTTTTGTAAGGTCTTCATCTTATTTTTTATAAAAGACGCAGTAATTATAAAACGTATCAGCGTTATTGTATGTCCAACACAATATTTTTGAAATAGTGAGGAAATTTCATAAGCTGGAGCACAAAGACAAGAGTAGTCTACAAAATACATTTCTATCTGTTCAATTGCTAATTTTTAGCGCATTTCGAAAAATCTCTCCCAAAAATTCCATTAACGCAGTTAGTAAACTCCCTTGCTCACAGAGTACAGATCATTTATGAATTCTGTCAAAAGTAGAATTCATTCCTTCAAGAGCGTTGCACGAACAATAAAATTAAGTACAAATTATTTTAGGCTGCCTAAAATTTTACTGAAAATTGTCCAGGTTGCACAGCTACTTCGTCTAATCTGCAATAGCAGCTACACATAGACTTCTTGAGATAGTATGGACCGCCAGCATGAGGAGTATTTCAGCCTGACACTGTGACTTTCAGATCACTCTGGCCTTGTGGTAACAGCGCGCCCCATGCGGTTAGGTTGCCGGTATTGCCTGGTCGGGGATTTTCTCCGTTGGAGGAAATAGAACGTAGCCATAATTTCCCACACGACCCTGACGCCGGAAGTGGGTACCGGCTCGACAGAGGGTAACCGTCAATGCATTCTGGTATTAGATATAAGTAAGGCACTTGAAAAACCACTGTACAAGATGAAATGTGAGTCAAACTTGGTTGAAGAAAAATCCTGCTACAAGTATCGAGAATATAATATAATAAGGCAGAATATAGTACCAGGAATGAGCCAAGTAGTCCATTCTCGTTTGTGACCAGCTCCACACCATCAAACTAAAGAGAAAAATCTGTGATTTCTAATAAAGTTGAAACAAAACTCATAAAGATTGGTTTCCAAAACCTGAACACAAAGATTCTTGGTTCGTAGGCATGTATGGGAATCATAAAAGCTTTCATAATAGGTGAACCGAAGATTAAGGAAAAACACGGTAATATATTCCCCTACTCAAGTTCTTCTTAATTTAATGATGCTCATAAGAACGAGTAAGAACATGAAAGTGACACATTGATGAAAAACTCTTTTGATCCTCCCCGCTGATATTACCAAATGACTTTAGGCTTCTGCGATCCCAGGAAATAATGTTCAAAGCATAATAGGAAGAAGTGAATAATTCTCCGTCAATAACGAAAAGGTCAAAGTTGTGGAAAGGATCTATATTTTTGGGCACACGAACAGATTTACCAGTGCCCAGTTCTTAGCTTAAAGAACTTAAAAAACTTCTTCACGACATAATAAATTTATCCTATTTCCTTCGTTAAAACTTCTAGCACAAAAGATTCCAGAGAGAACGATTGTCAGAAAAAGCTAGTCACAACTTCATGCGAAGGGTCACAACGCACCCTTCCTGTGAAGTTTCTCATCTAATTTTAAAATCTAAAATATTTACAGACATGACGCAGGACCTTGAGATAACACGAAATGAAGTTTAACGAAACAATTTCTCAAATACGGCATTTAGAATATAGAAGTCAATTGCTTAACAATTTTCCACGAACTCCAGTCTTTATCCACATGATACATACTAGAGTACAAAACACTTTTCTCAGCAACGCTTCGAAAAGTGATTACATCTCTGGAATGCCTTATTAGTCGTCATGTAGTAGAGCTCTACCACTACCTCCCCAAAAATATTAATTTCAGGTCAAAGAGCTTCCCCCCGATTGAGGGCTATTTTCAGTTTAGGGAACAGCCAAATGTCATACGCCCAATGAAGATTGTTTCAATGAAATCAGAGTAACAGTTAGCTCAGTCAAACAACCTTTGTGTAATTTCAAGCCTAAATTGTTCCTCCGTTATACAAGAAACACGAGAAAGAATTTCACTGACACCCATCGCATTGTCAAATCATTGTTTTAAACTGCACGACCTTATGTGTGCTCATTCGTACTCTGCTACCAACATTTATGATAGTTAACCACGGTCTTCTATCATTATTCGATGAGTTTCCGCAATGGACTCTTCGTATCTGCTGGTGGATCACCAACTTGACCTTGCGGTTTGCCGTGCTAGAAGTGGTGTTACCACTCTGTGTTATTCCCATGGCTTCATCGACAAAGTATTACTGAATATTCTAGACAGTTTGTTGCTTGAGAGTCACCCTGCTTGTGGCTGAAAATTTCGCAGTGCTGTTGCTGCTTGATGCGCTCCATGTAGAAAAACATGTTTCTACATGGAAAACATGTAGAAAAACGACAATAATCCGACGAGCGTGAGTTTAATTTCTGCACTCATGTCTCCATGAACAGAATCCTGCTGGCACTCTAGCGGACATATTTTGGTCGCATGCTCAGGAAAAGTGAACCCAACTACAGTGTGAAGAAATTAATGAATGTTTAACTAAATTTCCTTTAATGGAGCAAGGTCAGCTACTCTTTGAGTGGGCAAAGGAGAACGTCATATTTAAAAGTCATCAATTATACATTTTCACTCAAAACGTCAGTACATTCGTTTTAACACTAGAAAACCGTCGATTTTCATGTGTGTGTCTGCAGAACGTAATAATATAACATCGGAGACAGCATTAGCTCGCTAATTCTTAATGTCATTTCATGGTAGTTTCATTGTCTGTGGTGCTATTCTTATGGAGCGACGTCTCCTTGAAATAAATTTTTCACCTGCATGGACAAGAAATTTCCACGCTCCATATGTGGTCAATCCTATTGTGAAGCCTGAGATTCCGACCATGTCGTTCCACAGCTGCGTCAATGTGTATCGGTCGGAGATGCCAAAATGCTCTGTTGAATCATAGTTTACAGCGTGACATGCGTAAGTTGCATCACTGTGTGTAGTCCGTAGTCTGATGTTATTTCTTGAGGTAAAATATTGACCTAACGAAATTACTTTGTAATAAAAATAAACAAAGGGCCTTTCATTGCAAAGGAGAGAGCACTTTCTCAGATCGCTAGATTCGTAAATCATGGAATGATCATCTTCCAACTTCGAGGACCTTAAGCACTTCATGTAACATTGCCCATTCCTCTCCAGCAAGGGCTTCTTGTATGTGTAATACGACAGAGTTTTAATTTTAATGTTACCAGTCTGAGATATTTGTGAGGACAACATGTGCTCATACTCACCGTCCCAAATAATTTCATCGTCCATCAAATGAATGAAATACGTAATGTTAGCTGGGGCTATCAGGTTCTGCTTTGATTCAAATCCGGTGCACATTCGGTGGTCAGTGTACGTGTTAAACACCGCTTGTGAAATATTAAGCCGGCATGAAAGGCAATAACCCTTTTGATATTTTGTAAGAAATTTATCTTGATTCCGACTGCCCAAATTTGGTGAAGCATCATACTTACAGAAAAAATTCTGCAAAATCTGGGAAGTTTCTGACGAGTTTAAAAATTGTTTTGAAATTGAAAAACAAACAGACGTAACAGGTATGTCAGCGTATCGAAGATCATTTATCTCACGTGTGCTTTGATAAGCATGCATCACAAAGTTCGTTCTCACCTGATAAAGGAGGCACATCACAGTTAAATAACAAACCAAAGTGATGAATGAGGTCCTAACTATGGCTAAAAGTTTCAGTGACTTCTTCCGAATTTGACACCTATTTAGTAGACTAGTGAAACCAAAGTTTAAGGAAAATCCTGTGTAGAGAGTAACTATTCCTCCCAGAGTGCAAATGAGGTCAACAAATGTTGTTTGGTACATTGTCACCAACGAAGGTCTGAGATGGGTCGACAACCTGTGTTCTACGGCTTTGTTCGACTCATTGCAGCGATTTGAACAACGGATGTGCATGGCTGAGTCTTCAATTCCATCAAGAGTGAAGCTGTCAATTATTAGGTATACTTGACGCATGTTAAACAAAGAATTGGTATTACACGAGGGAATATCAGAGAGGTCTAACTGTGGGTAATGAGGAAACTTGTTCTTCATATCCTCCAAAACACAGACTGATAAACATCGGTCATACTCAGAGAGCGGCTTCATTTGGCACCCCATGCTTCGCGCAGCAAGCCAGGCTCCTCCCCAATCACGGGGGAATGAGCTCAATATTGATGTCTTCATTGGCAAAATTATCGAAGTAAATGCAACGATTTGATCTTGTATACTAAATTTTCGTATGACAAGTCCTCCATGGATGAGCATTGCCGTGAGTAAGATGACCAAGCCCCATCGAGCTAAAGCACTTCCCATCCGCGAAATAATACCGTATTTTAGTTTCAATTTTTTCCCGATAGAAGAAATGGTCAATAAAATTGAGTAAAGGGATACATCTAAAAACAAACCCGCATTGCTTCCTAAGTCGGCGCCCAGCTTTGACATAGGATAAGTTTCTGCTTCGATGAACTCTTTCAATAACTTGTTATTCAGAGAGATGGCACCGAAAGCACCATCTTTTGTACTAGTTACGGAATCATCCAACCTCCAATAGGATCGCACTTGACGTACGTTGCGGCAAAGTATATCACATTTAGTTTCTTTCACTTCCTTGTCGACATTCAACTTGAGGCAGATATCTTTCATCGGGCGTTCCTTGTTGAGTTTCGTCAGTGGGTGGCAGCCCATTATACGTGGGATTCTTTCTGAAAGACAATGTTGGAGACAGTCTTCGAGGCTAGGAAACGCTTGACTTTGTTTCAGGTGACTGATCACATACTGCTCAACACTAACTGACTTACGATTTATAGAATGAGAACTTGTGGAACTAATATCGTATGTTGTGCCCATTGCAGTTTGATGTAAATACAACAAAAGAGGCGGAAACACTGGAGCTTTGTGCAAACACTTCAATTTTTCGAACCCGATGCAAATATTAGGACATCTTTCTGTTGGAATTGAGTGATTAGAGATTCCGATACGTTGGCACGAACTTTCAACGTCTCCACTTTCTGTAAGCCAAGTACATTCCTCGAAGTTCCATGCTTTGTGGCTGGCCCAGAGAGTGAGTGATGCATGTGGACTTTTCACCGCAGGAGGAGAGTATTTCCAACACGGAATTAGCTGATCAAATGTAAGCTGCCAGTTTTCACGCGAGGTTACATCAATCGTACGAGTTGACGCTCCATCTTTTAGAGAAATAGAAAGTATCATATCCTCTGGAGTGTAAGCAGCAGCCTTCACAAGGTCACCTGCAGACATGTTCATGTCGATGCCCTCTAAAGCAAGTAAATGTTTTACATTATTTGAAGACTCACACTCGACGAGAAGTCCAATTTGAATTAGTTTGACAGCATCATACATGAAGTGAGAACATACACTAACATCTGGCAGGAAATATTCCTGCGGTTTAGAGAGCTTCATGATTTGAATAAGTTGCTGATTTTTATACATCTTTACATTTTGAACCGACTGATATATGAGAATAATCAAGCAGATTGCGAACCCTGTCCACAGAAAAGCTCGCCGATATGTCATTTTGGAAGGCAGAGAAGAAAAATGAGAGACTTCGGTCCAATTGTGTGGCTTCGATGCTCTCGGGTCTTGCTCAACTCTGAAAAAGATTATAGTTTGCTTTGATAATGCCCTGATGAGTTCAACCCCTACGCGTTCAATAGAGCTTCAAATTTTTTTCACATGAAATATGTATTTCAAGGAAGAGAAATACTAAGTGAAGTTTTGATATTCTTTCTACTTCAAATACAGTTTCTGAATATAGGGACTAAGAAGATAATTGACTCCTCAACTTCTTTTGCACTGCAGACCAGCAGACCATAATGTGAGTAAATACATTCAGAAGTTATCCTTTGGTGGAGGGTTAAAAACTTGAATAAATTCTTCAGTCCATACCTTAGTTATACAATTATCAAAACGTTTGAAATTAAAAATAAATAATAGGTTAGTAAGTGCGGTATAAAGTTGAGTAAATTGTAGTTGTGAATACATCAGTATTTTATTGGTTTTTAAGGCAGCTGTGGGTAAATTTTTAAGGCAGAATGCGTTAAATCAAAAAAACTGTCCTATTTTGAGAGAGAGGAAGAAATAAGAGCCACTACCAGGATACAAGAGACTTAAGAAGTTAATAAACCAATTTACGTGCTAAATCTTTTCTTTTATAGATCGTTTACAACTGTTGAATAAAAAAACAGCTTTTTGTGATTCTATGTTGTTATACTAGAATAAAGTCATCGATGAACTCGTAGGGAGCATTCGTTTTGTTCGTTATCGATAAAAATATAATAATATATATATTACATACTTGTTTTGATCAAAAATTTATTCATAAACTGTGAGACAGGTGTATTTAATTTTATTTGGTGCCCTAATTTTAGCAATATAACTGTTCATATTTGGAGCGGCAGCATGCTAGATTTGCAGCAAAAACTGACCATTGTCGACAAGCAGAACAAAATAGGAAGGAATTGCTGTCGGGAGTAGAAACTGATGAAGTTGACCTCTTTTTCTTCAATTGTATAATAAATGCTGCGACGTCATACCATCAGAAAAAAGCTATAAAATATAGGATCTTTCAATAATTTCGAAGGTTGGTACGTTTATACATACGTTTTACGCCTAATACTTCTTCTGTTAGTTAAACATTTTGCTCCAATTTTCATGGGGTTTATTTTCTTTCTGTAAACTAGGCTACTATGACTCAGCTTAGCACTCTACTGTGCAGTAGCCTTGTGGGAAACTACTTTACCATATATCTGCTTTCTTGACGGCCTCTAAGGAAGGTCAGCTAACTGAGTGTGGTGTCCTAAGGGGGAGGTGAGCAAATTGAATGAGGGATCCTAGAGATAAGGGACCAAATTTTCGAACATTTCACGTTGTCGGAGTGATACTGCCGACAGTGAAAATTCTTCGGTCGGCTTGACTACACCCACATACTATTTTTTTGAACAAAATTTTCAAGTGTAAGTTCCCTCTGATGAAATTTGAGCATACATCTGACAATCTTGCAGTAACAAAATGCTCTGTGCTCAAATCTGATCTAAAAAATGTTCAAACTTTTAAATTTTTGCAGCAAAAACCAGCACGTTTGAGTAGCCAGGTCGGTGTAAGAGTTTTCCCGTCGGTTATACCACTATGACAAAAAAACATTCTTAAATTTTTATGTAACGATCAAATGGAATCGATGAGAAAGGTTTGAATTAAAATATTATTCAAGATTAGCAATTGAAAGTGGTGTCCTAGAAATAAGGCGGGGAAATTTTACCTTAGAGAACGCTGTTTCAAAAAGACAGTTAAAACACTCATTTGGCCGGAAGCTCTTAACTACTACTTTGGTCATCTTCATGAACGTCTGGTAAATTGATGAACAGAAGAAATGTCCATGTTTAATTCTGCGATTACCTTTTAGTATTTGACTTCAAATAGTTGCAATAGGTCGTGCAATATGACATAACATCAGGCACCAGCTGTCCTGCTCCACAATCCAATAAATGTGGGTCTGTTACCCTCACTCAGTCCTCATCCTTAAGCCCCATACTTATGGTGGTTTGTTTATAACGTTTCTTTAATGAATTTGAGTGGAATGCATGAAATTTAATCAAATCATGTTCTGATGGTACATTCATCTGAGGTGATTTGTTATAAAATCAGAAAAATAAATAATTTACATTAGACAGTAAATTATTAGATCATGAGTCCCCTGATGTTCTGCGTTTGTGCCATACTGAAAAATTGGAATTGTTATGCGCATAACGGTTAGAAAATCTCATATTTACGTCGAAACTTTCTTTTCGGCCTGCATTATCCGATAATACCGTTGTCTGTGAATAATGCTCGGATGAATATGTGAATATTTGACTGAATGGGAAGTTAGAAGCATTAGTTAGACATCCCTCCCAAGTCACAAGCCGATTATCAATTAAAATAATTTTCATATCACTTGTAACCGTTTCTTATTGCCCAAATGTATAAAATCCTAGAGTAGCTCTCACCTTCGGATTTTCGCTCTGCTTAGCATCTTGGGATGACAAACGGCCGGTGCAATGTTCGCTCTGACAAAGGAACTCTGAAGCCTGTAGGGATAGTGTGCTGTACAGCTTATGACCGCAGCCAGCTAAGCCAGGCTTATTTCAAGCACACAGAGTGGTGAACCTATATTCTCTCAAAAGATAAGAATTATTAATCTTGTTTACCATTCAGTCAAATACTCCCTTGTCAAATGTGCTTATAAATATGTTCATCCCTCGTTGGTTTGCTGTCACAAACTGCAAATGACGAAATGAGCGCCAATCCTGCCGTGGATCTAGAAAGTTTTTACGATATGCGAGATTGGTAGCCTAACAAGGGCTTGTGAACAGAGACTCAATACATAACATGGCTGGACTGCTCGTTCCTTGGTCATTCTCATCACAAGACCAAGCCTATCTTTAGCGATAAGATCGTGTCATGCAGAAAATAAACAAGCTACTGGCCAAAAATATTCACCATTAGAAGAACGCTAATCTTCTCGAATTCTACTAGTGATCGAAAGGGTGATTCATACATGCAGAAAAGAGCACTCTGTACTACTGAAGCAAAAAAATTGGATGCTGTCACTCCGACAATATTTAGTGCACAGTCAAGTTTAATCGATCTCATTTGTTCGGTACGTAAAATAGGAGAATATATTGAATGGAAATGTTCATCCAATTAGGAACTGTTAACAATGATTGTCATTCTTGAAACCAGCGCATCGCGAAGTATTACATCTGATACGATAGAACATGCGGTCTCATAATCAGAGACAAATCTTCAACAACGTTTTCGAAGTCTTCAAAAATAACAGTATGTTTTTATCAATGCATCGACGGTGCAGCAATGTAAAAAGTAACAAGTTCACGCGTTTAAAAATTTATACTGTGCGGGTCATTTTGAGATTCAACGAATGATCATCGCACCATCTTTTATTCCATGTCTGAATACTTCCTGTACAATGGTTCGTGGGCCACACGGTTGTCATTTATTGACTATTTGGTTGATTTCGCCTACGAGAAAATTGTCACGTTTTTTGAAGAAGTGAAGATCCTAAAGGACTGTCCTTGTTCCAAAACATTTCAGTTGTACGCAATCAATTTGAATGCGTTTGTCATCACAAAGCGTTAACTGGATTTTTCATCCAATTTAACAGTTAGAGAAATATTCATGCTTATTCATGCGCTACCCCGTCATATGGAAGAATGTATACGACGCTTAGGGCCTTGGCTGTCTTCAAATTGAGTACTGCAGAAGCTCATGCAATGACGAAAATTCAACTAACCTGCCTCTATTTAATAACGGTAAGACTACTTAGACGAAATCTAGTCCAATCTGTACGACAATGTTTTCATTGCATTCAGAGTTTTTTATCATAAATAGTTCTTAATTATTTAATTTGGTCTCAAGGTCTATTGCCATATGTAAATCGTTTACGTTTCCATCTGACCTTGTTACCTCATGACCCCTCGATGTACAGAATATGTACAGGAAGTCATCATATTTATATCTCAATCTTTCAAGTTCTACTAGTGTATTCAGTATTCTTTTTATGCATCATCGCGAGAAGTGAGAAGCGAGTCTAAGAACATGAGTCTGAGAAGTCTCAGTCACGTAGTCTCTGATCCTAAGCTTTCCGATATTACAACACAAGATTCTATCACTCGCACTTCTCCCATAAATCATGAGCAACGATTTGCTAGATGGGGCCTGACACCCAGCAGTGTGGTGACCCTGTGAATGTCACTTTTGACCATGGGTTCCCAACCTGGAGTACTCACCCCCCCTGCGGGCGCGCGAGGATATTACAGGGGCGCGAGAATAGTCTAAGCAAATAACAGGATATTGGCTAAATGTAGGTATTTTTATTTCAGGCGGTGTTAGGTTCGAAAGCAATTTCTTTAAGGGCAATTTCTCTAAGGCCAGTGAGGCTGATCTCTCATTTATTTCCTTTAGATTTAGGTTCACAAACCTAACTTGAGCTGTCAAGTAGCCCCTTCCATACACAAGTGTCAACTTTTCTTTGTTGTTAGAAATCAATAAATCCCACTACAGCTTTCCCTTCTTGCAAAAGAAGCATCACAAGTTGGAGAACCTAATAGAGTATCGCCAAGTTTCTTGGAGCCGAATGTGAGAAATATTGACTTATCCGCGAGATTAGACGCACATTCGGGAGCCTAAAAATAAGCGTGAACCATGGTTAGTCTTGAAACAAAAAAAGAAATTTGAAAAGTGAATTGAAATTCAAACAAAAGTCCATGACGCAATTTTATATATTCGGATTGAAAACAAGTTTTACATGAGGTGATATTAATTATTGTACAATTAGTCAAGTAAATGTATGCCCTTATAGTCGAAATTCATAGGTCGTGAAAAACATCCATCCACTAAATAATGGGTAGCACTGGGACTCAACTCTACCTCTGGCAGTGATCGGAACAGTGATGGCGAGGAAAGAACGTTCGCCATCTCTCTCAAACGGAACGTGTTCAAAAATAGCAATGATAAGTGCATCTAGGCTGCTGTTGGTCTACAAGTACCAGCAATTACCAAAAATCATTTTTTTGTTTTAAATTTTTACGTTTTCGAGATTTTTAACTTCTTCTGATGTAAGGACAAAATCAAACACAGTAGAACAAAATTGTGATTTTTAATCGTGCAATTAATGACGAAACTTGAAGAAAATCAAGGTAACGAAGAGCATTCCTGCCAAAAAAACAAAAGGAATAATCCTTGGTTGAAAAGCCTTCATTTATTCTAACAGTCCTTGTCGTTGTCTTTTAGGAAGAAATAAAGATCTTGCACAAGTCCTGGGGATTTTTCCCCAATCTACGAAACAGACTTTTAAATTTTTCAAATTCAGCCAGTTTAGACGGGTGTCTCTTACCTACTTGAATATTCATCTGTATCCAGGCATTTTCATCTGTATTTAGATCCGGAGATTGTGAATGCCAGTTTTGAAAGAAAAGAAAGGAAAAAAACACTTTGTTTCCAATATAGATGATACAAAAAATTCATCTTTGATTTTTAAAATATCTTAAAGTAAAGATTCTTATATGCTACACACACATGAGTATAGTAATACCCATGTCACTAGTCTAAATAGATGATTGAGGACAATGAATTCCTAATGTTGTTTAATCTAGATTTGATGATAAATGCAACTGCAATAATAGAAGAGAACACAATTTCGGTGACGATTTCAATGCATTATTGAAACACTCTTTTTAGTGCACACTTACATTAAAATACGAGCTCAGGAACTTGAGATATAAGGAATTTGTTGAAAGTAAAACGGGTGGATTAAAATAATACTGCGTCTAAGGCAGCGATATTGACATTCAGAACTATCAGGTTGTAACAGAAGTTCTGTCCATTTTTTTAATTTGAAATGAACTGAAAATCCTGTCAAAAATCTATTTCTTTAGTCTGCAACAGTGTCACGATTTTAATCAATTACATCTTCCCATCTTGCCATAAGCTTTATAATTTCTTTCACATTGAATTTAGCCAGTTTGGAATAAAAAAAAAGAAACTAATTTCATTTCGACCTCTTCTCTTGAAGTAAGCCTTTGTCCCATTAAATGATTCTGTAAGCTCCTGAAATGATGAAAATCGGTTGGAGCAAGATCGGGAGAATATGGTGGGTGATGCATGACTTCCCAGCCAAATTCTTCAATGAGATTTTTGGTTGCTCTTGAAGTGTGGGGTCTGGAATTGTCATGGTGCAGAATCACTCTTTTTCAATTGATCAAAGAAGGCTGTTTTCCCTGTAAAACTGCTTTTAAACGAATTAGCTGCTGCCAGTAAACTTCAGATGTTATTGTTTGATTGTCACCCATTAGTTCATAATAAACAATTCCCTTCAAATCCCACCATACACAAATAGGAATTTTTTTAGGGTGCAGTCCACTTCTCGGCTGTGGAATTGGCTTGGAACCACGACTTAGCCACTGTCTTTTGCGCTCAACATTGTTGTAAAGGATCCACTTCTCATTGCCAGTTATGATTTGGTCTAAAAAAGGTGCCTGAAGTTCACGAGAACGCAGTGAAACACAACAGGTCTCACGCTGTTGCCTGTTGATTTCTGACAAATCGTGTGGGACCCATTTTACAGCCTTTGAGACTTTGCCAAGTCTTTTCAATTCCCGATATGGTCATTTGGCTTACGATAAAGGTTTTGCTGAGTTCTCTAGTAGTGCAGGTTGGACTTTCATCAATGGAACCTTGGGATTGCTCAGAATTGAGTTTTTGAGCATCGTGCTCTCGGTTCGTCTTTCAGGCTGAAGTCATCCTTTTTGAAACGTGAAAACCATCCCATCTTCTGCAGGTCTTTTCATTCACAACATCATTTCCATAAGTGTCTTTGAGTGTTTTTGCTGATGAGCTTGCTGTATTGCCTTTATGAAATTCGAACAGTAAAATATGCCTGATATGCTCTTTACTTGGAGTGTACATTAGGGCTAAAAATAGTTATTAATTACGATAATTATCAAAAAATCTGAGAGAAGAAGTAACATTTCATTAATTACCATAGATAAGCACACAACATTAACAAGCTAAATTGAAGTAATCGTGCCCTAAACATATAGCTCAAAAATTGGACAGAACGTTTGTTCCAACCTGATCTATTTTCACTCCTATCTATATACTAGTATTCAAATCACGGGACTCGATAAAAATGTCTTTTATCACGCAACGAATTTAGGATATTACCATGCTAATAATAGTGACACAAAGCAGTCTACCTGTCACGAACATGAAAACGATTGTTCTACAACGGCTATCAAGACGTGTACAACATAATTACAGTAATACGTGAAATTAAAAACTTAGATAGGGTTGTCATATGTTTAAGAGCTCAGGAAGTGATATGATAATTTGGACCAAACAAGCCTAACAAGAACATTTTAGGATCTGAATAATTGAAGGAAACATGAATGTCCTATAAGGGTTTCAATTTAGAAAAAGTTATATTATCTCTGAAATATGATGCAAATGTCTGTAATTGATAAACATACATGACGGTCCTGTTTGATGCTTGCACGAAATGGAGAGGGAAGACAGAAAAATGTATCCTATAGATGGTTACTTGAGGCTGACTAGCGCTTGTTAATTCATGAAAACAATAAAGATAATGAACTTTGTGGGTTGCGGGTAAATTTATGAATATGCGTACATATACATGAATGTGTGCATACACAAACACCACCCATCCACACAGACACCAGGATATAAGCATGAAAATTACAAGTTTTGTTTTTCTAACTGAAAACTTTTAACATAACGGTCATTAGTTGATAAGCATCTTATTTAAACATATATGGGTGATCACACAACAAATTTATACTTTCTTGTGAATGCTTTACAATAATAAAGAGAGATGACGAGTTAAGTAATGGTACAAGTTGAGAGTGAACAGAAAAAAGCGGTATATCTAGTCCAAATTCTAGTTGCTAGATTAGTGCACATACAAATGTATTTGTGCATATATACGCATGTGCATGCACATACACAGCTATATCTACACATATACATTTGTTAAAATAAAGGACGTCTTGGTAGTGTAGTTTCCATTTTTTCAAAATTTTGAGATCTATGACGGTCAAAACTCTCGCCCTGATAGCTCGAGCGCCAAAGGCGAAGCGACGAGAATGTTATTTACGGACTCTGACGATGAAGTCTAGAGGGCCTATACCGTGAAGTAACGAAGCGTTTATTTGTACAATCATCTATATATTAATACGCTTAAAATTAAGTTCGTGGGTAACGCTCTACATCCAATAGGCTGGGTAAAAAAATTGAATTTGTCTCTGCTGATCTCAAAATTTTGAAAAAAATGGAAACACATATACATACCCATGCATCTAGGCAACCATATGGTAATACATACGCGTTCTACAAAAATGCTGCGTGATGTCTTGAAATATAGAATAATGAGAAAAGGAGGTTCGTAACTTTTTTTTCCAGTATGTGCTGCAGCTCACAATTTCTAATTAAATATTGTGACGTAAAAATCATTGGTTGACAAGCATCTTATTTATTATATATGGGTGATCACACAGCAAATATATCTTTTTTATAAATGCTTTATAATAAAAATTTAAAAGTGATGAAAATGCTAATTAAATTAGTCATTTTTATTCAAAAGAAATAAAAATCCGAAAACGTTTCGGAGACCAGCTCCATCATCAGTTCTGTGAAATACAAAGTATGATCAATCTAACGCAAGCATGAAAACACAGTCGATACTAAATTTTAGAATTTACAGAAAAAGGACAACTATGCACTAACTATCTGAAGGGGATATGAGTCAAGCATGTTGTTTAAAATTGTTTTTTCCTTAAAAATATGCAAAGATTCTAAAATCCTAAGGTCAAAATCGCGGAAAGAACTGTCTATTATTTTAAAATCACCATCACGAATTATTGCACTGCACTTCTCAGCATGGCTGCGTATTGCTGAATGAGGAGGATTAGCCAGTTACCAGTACGAAAACTCCTTCCACGGTGCTCTGCTACTCTTGCGTAAATATTGCGAGACGTCATTCCGACGTACGCCGATGCGCACTGCGCACAACTATACTTATATACAACAGAAGAGCGCATGAGCCCGGGAATTGAGTCCTTGAACCGAAAAAATGAACCAATATTTGTTTTGCTTTTCAGTATGACTCGTAAACTTACTCCAGGAAAATGCTTACTGAATAAAGACTTTAATTCACGGACTAGTTTTTCAGATAGAGAACCGAAATAGGGTTAAGTGCAATAGAGGGAATATTCTCATTTAACAGGAATGTCGGAATCGCAATATTTTCTTGACAAAAATTTTTCAATTTGGGAGTTTATGATTCCAAGAGGAAAACCATTGTTACAAAAAAAAATCGCGTAAATAGTTAAATTCTGCTTGTATGTCATTAAAAGATGAGCAGACATTGTAAGCCCTGTTTACCTGTCGATATGTGCTACTGCTGATGTGCAGATACATGTCGGTACTAAATAGCTACATGTCTTATCTGTCAGGCTACAAGGTAGATTTGGTGTTTTAAGCTATATAGGTTTCAAATTAAACGACCCATAAATGTACGAAAGTGCTAATGTCCGGAGCACATCATTTGGGTGTGCATTTTCCAAATTTGAAACATCAGAGAAATCCCAATTTCTACAAGTCACTGACAAAACATGATCTCCCTTTGTGAACTCAGATGCTTGACTTCGCATGAATGAGTGAGACAAGGTGGCGCAAAAGTCATTTCACCATTTTGAACGTTTATTACACGACAACTTATATAGCCATAAAAATTGCTAACTCATGAAATTGAAAGAAAAATCTGATATTATTATTTAAATATGACATTATATAAATATTCTCCATTAAACTATTTAAGCACAAGCGCATTCTACGTACGGTATTTTTTTTGGCTTTTTCAAAATATCTGGAGTTAGTTTGTAAATTTCTTCGATGATGCAGCATTTTATCTTACGGAGAGTATTAGGCCTATTGACGTAAGCCTTTTCTTCAAGGGATCCCCATAGGAAGAAATAAGGAGGGATTAAATCAGAAGACCGTGGCTTGTGTTCGATTCCTCAATGTGAAAAGACCGTGGCAGCCATGGAACGTCACCAAAATGTGAAATTATTTGAACAGGAAAGGCAGCTCTTAGTATTGAAATGGTTTCTCTTACTGTGTGTTGTGGTGTCGCCCCATCTTGTTGGAACCACAAATTCTGCCTGTTAAATCAATCAGTTGGGGAAAATAAGTATTCCTGTATCATTTGTGTGCAGTTGTCTTCTTTCACTGTCATGGTTGCACCATCAACATACTCGAAGAAGTATGAACGGATGATTTTTGTCCTCGTTATGCCACACCAGAAGGTAACCTTCTGCGTACGATATAGAGATGCATGTTTATTAACGTGTCTTGTTTATTAACATGCCCACTGATTTGCAAATAGGCCTCATCAGACATGATTCGGTGTGGGGTAAATGTCTCATCATTCTTAAGGCATTAAAATAGACTCGCGAAGTCTTTTCTTCGTTGATGGTCTGCACACTGTAACAATAATTATTGTGTTACTTGAATTTTATATGGAAACAGTTTTAAATTTGTTGTCAGGATGCGTTGCAATGATTTTCATGAAATACCTCGTTAGCTGGAACGTTGTCTAGTCGATGTTTTTAAATCTGCTGCAACACTCAAAGAAACACGTTGAATTGCACATACATTTCGTCCCGATCTCGGTCCACCAGAGCGTTCTTTATCTGCTGTTGAGCCGAAATCTCCGAATCTTAAAATCACTGTAATAATTCAATGCTTGAATGGCTTTAGTAGATTAAATCTTCTTACGAAGACTCTCTGGACTGCAACTAACGATCCATTGTGAGAGAAAAAACTCTCCACTATCTTTGCTCGCTGGTCCTTGCTTCATTTCGGTATTTTTGAGATTTGAAAATTGTGATGATTTTGACTAGAAAATATGATTTGAATCTGTATTATCGATACAGGATGAAACTTAATATTTCTCTTCTTCATTTCGTATGAAAAACATTTTTTAGCTGTGTTAGTTGTCGCATAATAAATGTTCAAAATAGAGAAGGGACTTCACCGTTTTCACCACTTTTCAAGGGACGCCACCCAGCATGGCCCATCGGTCGCCGCGTTACACGTGGCGTCCGCTGAAAGCATGCCTGTCTCCTTGCTGTTGCTTGGTGGGATCACGAAAGCGCTATTAAAATGGCGAAACTGTGATACAATTTATTAATTGTGTCACTTGTGTTTGTAAATTAACTTAATGAAACTCGTGGCGAATGGTTTGCATATGTTCAGTTCAAGTATAGTACTCATTAAAAGTTAACGCGTAATTTCGCAGAAAAGAAAATTTCGCTCAAATGTAAATCGGAAGTGTGGGAAAGCTTACAACTCCGTAATTTTTCAGTTTGAAAGCAAATAACTCACAAACGCTAAAGAGTCACTTCAGTCGAGCTTCTGATAAGCTATACATATGGACTGTGGAGTCCACACCACGACTACCGAACCTCAAAACGAAGCGTCATTACGAAGACTGTACGTTATTCATTTCGTTCACAATACTAATTTTACAATGTGTAACTTTTGAAAATAATGTGAACGGCTAATCACTTCACTATATCGACCCAACCACTTCTAACAAGGTATCTTGAAAAGAAAGCGTTGCTATGGAGACAGAACACACCACGCGGCCACGGGATGGAATCAGAGCGAACACGGGGAGGCTTGCGTGACATGTCGTACAGGTAAGGCAGGAATATGAAAGTCATTTTATGCTCAGTGCTCGTTGAAATGGTATATAGCGTTGTTTTGTTATCAGAGAATATTTGCTGCCAGATTTAACCAATAAGAGCTTTAGATGTTAGTACGTGATCATTCCCGTTCGTGCACTGCGCATGCAGGTAATAAATTTTTGAATGGTGTAGTGAAAACTGAATGTATTCAAAGGTGTTTAATACCTGGACCCTCTAACCGTAAGGATAAATTGAAGTTACTATTTTCTGTGCGTGAAAATAATAAAATAATAGTAATAATTATAAAATAATAATTATTTGAACCCTTTAAAATTCCTGTCAACCTAGGTGTAAATCATTTATATCTATGTGATTCCATTCCGCTATACTTCATGTGAATCAACCTAACATGAGAGATATTGTTTGAATATGCAACAAAAAAGGCTTCTGTGTATTGATTTTATACACCGTGATATATCAGAATATCAAAATACATTCTCATTTTCTCAGATAATCTAGCATGTATGTATTGTGTATGAGCAAGTTTTAACCGAGCATGTCACTTTTGTTTATCCATTTATTCATCCTCCGTGCAATCTCTTCACGTTGCAAAACTACAACAGAACAGGTATGATTTTGTGTTTACGGCTGTCAAAAAACATTTTTCAGTAGGATAGAAAAGAACTGTCTTTTTCTTGCACGTGTCAACGTTAAAATAATCCATACTAAAAGGACCCGTGCAAATCCACGGTCAAAAGCATCAGAAAGCCAGCACCATTTTAACAATTCGAAGGGGCGAAATCGAGTTAGCTCCACTCCATCGGTACCATCCAGTAGAACGGGGCAGACCAATAAAGCTTTGAAAATCTGAGTAGATACGCAGAAATACTTCTTCTGTCAAATGAGTGTATAAATGATCTGTTCGTTATAAGTATTTCCGAAGCGACGGAACATAGAGGTGTGATCAAGCTCGTCGGGGTTCGGCATTACCCTCTTACATTACACAAGTCAATTCAAGCAATGAAAATATTGTCCTAACGTACTTTCTTGCAATATCAGTAGTTTAGGGTCCTCATTTTACCCCATGTTCCTTTGAGGTAAGCTAAGGTAGGGCTTCGTCCCACTATTTTCCTTTTCTTGTTTATCCTATACGACACTCGGTGTTCAAAATTCGTCAATTACATCAGAAAATAAGCACTGCTCACAAATCAACGAAAAAAACTCAAAATAAGACTCTTTCACTGAAATCTGCCAGGTGACAGCTTCGATGTAGCAAGCACTGTTTTACCCTAAATACGATTCCCTCCTGTAATACGCATATAAATCGGTCAGAACAGAATAAATATGCCCAAGACGTAAATAATTGAACTCAACATATCTTTACACACATCTGTAATGTTGGACCACTCACATAATATCGCAATAGTTTGGATGGAAATTGTTTTGTACTATTCATTTACTTGTATTCGATTCCTTTAAAACTGGCGCCATTATTAAAGTCGGTATATATATATATTGTGACGCTGTCAAGTCTATAGGATTAGTCCTGGAGAAAAATACGTAGCTGCACACCATATCATAGATTTGATACAGAGCAATGATGTCACGCTACTGGTCATTGCAATAGCGCTAGTTTAAAAGAAATTGAATACAAGTAAATGAAAAGTTTTGTGGAATATTTGTTAAAACTAAAGAGATATTGTTTTAGTTGCAATAAATACTTTGCCTAGTTATTGCATTTTTTCTGATTTACATGCGCATTAAAAAGGGGAATTGCAGTTGGAACGTTAGAGTTTGAAAAATTGAGGCTGTTGCTAAGCAGAATTTCGTGATTGTATCTAATTTTGAGGGTTTTACGGATGGTTTATTAAACTCAGCTAAACCGCTGCTGAGTTCAACTGTATTTTCGATTGACGATTTTTGACGACCTTGTGTTGCATTGGATGAACACGAAAAGGAAAACATTGTGAAGAAACGCCATCTTATATAGGTCATATGATCCTGTGATAAAATGAAAACCCTAACCAACTGATACCGCAAAAAATGCCGTGTACAATATTTCATTGGTTTAAATGCCTTAAGCTAAAAACGTGGGCTAATACTGAGCTCAAACAAGCTCGACAACTTCCATTTTTTGTCGTTTCAGAAAAGATTGTTGGAAACGGATTTTTTATTGATCTAATGTAAGCAGAAAGGGAATCACAGATTATCTCCTAAAATATTCCAAAGCCGGGCAAAGAAAATAGGTAATCAGCAAAAAGGTTAAATAGATAATCCAAATTAGATTAGAGCTAATTCAATTTGTCCCTTAGATTTAACACAAATGGCACAAAATTTCTGACACCAACTTTGCGGTCATGATTTCGATAGGCAGTGCGTGCTAGTTCTCTTCTGTTTTGATTAAATTTTGGTTGAAATAATTTAAACTCCAGTAAAATCAACACTAGCAACAAGGTTCGTGACCTCACACGAGTTGTCTTATTACCACCCTGAGGTACCGGGGGGAATTCATAATGTACTCGTTTTCATCGCACATTCAAATTCATACTCGTATCATAGGATAGTTTTTCAATTACCTCCTAATTAAAAACAAGGCGCAATGACTATTACCATAATTACCACGATAAAAGCAAAAATTTCAAAGAACTCTCAGGTGCAATTACTCCAAAATACACACGAATCAAGAGGGGAATAATAGCTATGTTCTTTTTTTTCGCCACTTTAAAAACACTAGGCTCACTTGACGTATTATTGAGCCTGCAATTTCTGGCATGAATGGCGAACATCTTCACCACGAGGCTTCAGAAGCCACTAATTTGAACGTGCTGTCCGGGGCAAGCCAAAAAGGAAGTAATATAAGTATGCGTTCAAAAATATTGATACACAAAATTATTGGAGTTTTTAGAGCACAATTACCTAGCCAAACTGTAAACCATTTCAATTAATTTTCGAGTGGGTTCAAGTTTGGAGAGGTGATAAGAGTTGAAAAAATTAGAAGAACCAAATTTTTTCTTGGAGCTATGGAGTCATACAATATATTTGACGTGAGTTTTGTGTCACTGTCAAACTGGGGTGGAAACCACAGGTTGAACTCAATATTTTACGCCAATGACTTGAAATTTTCATTTGGTAGCTCTGTTGTGATAAAAATCATCAGATTTAACTTTCCTATCATTACAGTGAAATTATCAGTTCCCCTTGAGCTGAAATATGGCCAGATCATCGAGCATTCACATTCATTTTGATATGTTGGCTCTATGTTGTTACAGAGACAAAACCTCATTTTCGTACCCCGGATTTTTTTTAGCATTTTTTCCTAATTTTTAAGTTACGTTTCTTAAATTCATAGTATTTGTTCCCAAAAGTTTCTTAGAGAACAAAGAAACTTGGTGTTTTCTCTGTCCAAGAAAATGTTGGTGAAATTTTTGTGTGCTGGAAAATGAAATGGCTTGTGAAGAGGCGTCAGTCATAATACATATTTGTCCATGGGTGTCATTCTTCCTTAAACACCGTGAGTACTTGTGATGACCCTGATACTCAGCGTATATTTAATCGTTGGCGATGCTTTGAATGCGGCATTGGGTTCAACCTCACAAAATTTGAGCATGGTTTTTGGTAATAACTTTGAGGTTTTCCGCGCACGGGAAAACTCGCTTTTATTTAAACTAATTGAATTTCTTGAGGACAAATTGCACGTAAAATCTACGGATTGCTAAGGAGTTTGAAATAGAGCTGAAACTATTCCCGAGCATGTGAGGAGACAAATTTTTGCATCGCACAACACCAATGCTGAGCTCTTAGATCTTCATCATCCTGGCGTTGAAGTCAGAACAATTTCTTTCATTGCGGGAACTTTTTATGATGTGCTGAACAATAAATATTCTGCACAGCTTTGTGCATAAAACATGAATTCCTCCGAATTACAGAAATTGATGCCTCTCATACGAATGATATTATTGCACAAATATTTTATAAACAATCTTTTACACTATATTTTTATTAAATTTGTTTAATCAAATCTACCTTCTCAAAAAGTATCAATTTTTTCCATTTAATTAATAACATGTTGACAACTTTGAATTATTAGAGCACTTTATTCTGAAAAATGATTAAAAAAGTTGAACATTGGCGGGCTGAGGAATAATTTTACCGTTAACTGTCGTCCCGAGGAATCTCGCTGTTTTGATTCAGTATTGAAGTATTAGGCGTAGACGGAGTATGTGTTGGAGGGAGAAAGCTGATAATTTAATGCCAGGGTGGATATTTTCATGTGCTGCTACACCTTCAGTCTTGTCAGTTCTCTTGTTCGCAGAGGGCGGTGAACACATACAGATATAGTTGCTGAATTTTGGACTGAACTTCGTTTACTGAGCTAGAGTAGATACCGAAAATTTCATGGTGATTTTATGTAAGCCAGTGTCGTTCTGGAAAGACAATTTGAAAATAACTAAGCCCATTTGCGGTTATCTTCACTCTCACGTGCTCTTTTCAAAACTTTGGACGATACTGTCCTATCTGTCCAGAAAGAGTTCATGATCTCAATATTAACGTAAATTCGTATGTAAAAAATTTCATTTATAATTAAATAATTACAATTAAACGATTCATTTCCCATAGGCCAAAAGTCTATATATAGCGTTTCGCATTTGAAGCATTGTTCACTCTGACGCGATCTGTTCAAAAATGTGAATGATGTTGTGTTATATGTCATTAAAATAGCCATTTTTTGCAAATTTTCAAGAAATTTGAGGTCAGAATGAGAGCACTTAGGCCTCATGGAAACATTTTTACCTGGATTTTCTCGATACCCGCAAGCATGAACCCAACCTCACATAGGGTGTACGATGGGAAAATCGTTTCACGCACACCAGATGAAAATCGATTCCCACACCAAAGGAAAATCGATTCTGATGACACTGGCTTGTTTTTGTCGCTGCAGGTACTACAACCTGCTCTGGCAGGAAGCCCAGGAGCAGCTCCACACTCTCCTGCAGGAGGACGAAGCTTTGAAGCGCACCATGATGTTCAAAGTAAGACTTTGCACCTCGTTAGTACATAAGGCGAATGTAAATATTACGGTCGTTCACAGTAATACAATGTGTCTTTGCCAAAAACGTATTTGAAAATGCCCAAAATGTCAGTGTGTTACGTAATGGTTTTTCGGTTCACTGCGTTTCTTTTCCTATCGTTAAGGAATGTACCATCTCTTGAAATACTACTTAAGTATTCATTCCTTTCAGAGAAGTTAGTCAAAAGTCTTTCAGCTTCGCGTACGAAGTAGCACGCTAAAATATTTTCAGTACAAAAGAGCTGTAGGGAAAGAAAAGCAAGCAAATAGAAATTGAATTCATCACATGGAAATATGCAACAACACAACTTCGATCATCTTGAATATCGATGCAGAATCATCAGCAAAGTTTGAACTTTAAAATAATTTATTGAACACACGTATGGAAATTACATAGCCTATATCATTAAAAATAAACACTGAATGAAATAAGAAGCGAAATTCAATCATATTTTACCTAGAACGTGCATTGGGATATGCGAGATATTTTCTGCATGATTTCGTCAGCTGTCGTGGCAACAACAGAAGTGTGGGAACAACATATCCTATAATACCTAAGAGACCCAGTTTATAAAATTCAACAGGAGGTGATGCAAACTTTGCAGATCGATGGATTTCAAAGGTGACTCAGTGATTTCGCAGATACAGCATGCGTTCCGATGGGCTTCATTAGTGTAGTATGATTTCGAAGCTTTCGGTACTCGTATCAACGGGCTTTATAGGCGTCAGGGTTATTTCACCGATAGGTTGAATGGCTGACAGTGTAATTATGAAGTTATCTATGTCTATAATTCCCATGGTCGTCGTCGAGTTTTCAAAGACTTCGCGTTCGAGTGATTGCAATGGTTTTTCTTCCCTAATGAACGGTGAACGGATCATGGGCTCCCAGGCGAGCAAAGTTTGCCTTAACATGACTGGGCATCGCCAAAGTCATCTATGCGATGGCGAAGATCGCGGTGATATTATGCGGATTATAAGAGTTGGGATACAGTAACAGCATCTTAACACGCACTCTTATTTTCAAAAATACAGGGTGTTTCAAAAATACACGGCATAATTTCAGGTATGTATTTCCCACATGTAGACAATC